>PVJC01010668.1:0-43246 GCA_004026665.1 Murina feae | reverse complement strand
GGCATAGAAAGGGAGTGGACTGACAATTTTCGGGGGTTAAGGGTGTTGGGGATGCGTGAAGAGACTGGACAATAATTGTACACCTATGGATGAGGACAATGGGGGGGCAAGGTCAGAGGTTGGGGTGGGAATTGGGAGGAAGGGAGCTATGGGGGAAAAAAGAGGAACAACTGTAATAATCTGAACAATAAAGATAAATAAAAAAAAAAAAGAAAATTTTTACCCTCTTTCTCAGGACCACAATACAGATGCATATACAACCTATTTATAACAGACACTATTGCTTCAAGCAATTCCAAAAGCTTTATATTTTCTTGTACTGTGGTAAAATATAAAAGCTGAAATTTTATGGCAATCAACATACTGATATTGTCTTTAGCCTAAGAAAGGTAAAATAGTAAGTAAAACTCCTCTAAAAATAAAACAAAATTCCTACTTTTATCTACTTTCTTATATAATGTATCCTAAAAATTATAAATGTATTGTGAATATATCTATATGGATATATTTCAAGTCAGTATTTTCATAAACAAAGATAATTGAGTGGTCATAATTTATATGATTCTTACATATAAAATCATATAATTATTACACATTTTAAACTTATTCACATGGTTAGACTTGAACTTGAGGTAAATGCCAATAATAGTAGGAGTTTACTCCATTAAAGAACTCTTGCCTTGATGCTGATCTGAAAATTTGGATTCCTCTGCAAAGCTCATTGACAATTAACCCAAAACACTACATCATCAAAACAATGTTTATCCTATCACATATTTTTTACTATTTCCTGCCAAAACCATAAAGTATGTGTGTGGGTATAAGAGAGAGAGATGTAGAAAGAGAGAGTGAAAGAGAATATGAATCTGTTGGAAATGTTTACCTCTTTTGAGGGATATTCAGCAGTAGGAAAGTTCTGGATTTCTTTTGCAGTGTAATTCATCTAGTTTATCGACCTGTAGATGAATTTGTTTCTCTAACAGTGAATGGTATTTAACAAAGCTCATTTTTCAAATGCTCTGTGAAACAATCCTCACAATTCATGTACAGTAATTATAAAGAGTGTTGACGCTAATTTGCAGAGGGAAATTTCTGGGACCATAAACTAAAACTCAGTGCTCTCTAAGGCTCTTGAAGCCCAAAGGATTAATCTTAGAAGTTTCATTCACAGAACCTTAGGGAAACAACATGCCCCAAAGCCACATTCCTTTTTTGTAATCCCTTAATAGTCTTGCTTGAGTATTACCATTTACACAAGTAATGATTTATACCATCAGAGATGGGTCTATTTTTCCCCAGCTATGCCATTCTAGAGAGACTGACAGCCCTTGAGGAGGAAGATAGAGGAGGCATTGTGCTAGAACTCTCTGAGGTGACCTAACTGACAAGGAATCTACTACAAGTCCCAGCAGTGAGCATCTATTTCTCTTTTTCTTGCAAGGGCAAAAGGTTGCACACTTTCTAAGAGTAAGCTTCACAAAAGCAAAGCAAGACTGAAATGTACCATATTTTTGACCACCCAGAAAGGAAATGATCATGGAGAAGAGCTCAGAGGAAATATGTTATTGATGAAGTGTCAATGAATCATAGATGTGTAGATGAAATTCTGGAACTACACACTCTTCAAATATAAGGAACACGACTGGAGCTGAAATTTGTTTTGGATTTAGGAAACCTCTGCTTATGAGGGAACTAATTGGAAACACCTGAACCATACATGCCACTTCTTCATGTGTTTCTATTACAGATCTTTGTGGGAAGGAGGTTGGGAGGGAAGTCTGTCAGGGGTGAGATTGTTTATTGGCTATGGTTAACAGAGCCCTTTCAGTTGTATGTTTATATTCCCAATGTGAGCACGGTAATCACAAATGGAGACAGCTGGAAGAAATTATAAACCATTGAATAAGTTAACTTTTATTTTACACTCTCCGATGCCCTTGTAGTCTCCTCACAATGCCATGACTACACAGTTTCTATAGTAACCATGACAAAGCCAGAACAGCCTACACAATTTAGCCAATATGTGATTCAAAGATCATTCTTAATGGTTTAAAGTGGCATAAAGTGTTATTGAAAGTTTTTTTGAAAATGTGTAAGTCTACTCTGAACTGTCCAAAGACTGTGGTCAGTGTGATCTGGTAACTAGAAAATATTTAAGCTACATCATTATGCAGGAGTTAATGTGAATCCCTTTTATATAAAACCAGAATGTACTTGACAAATCATTTTGTCAAGCAACACATGTATTCCCAGGTGCTTTGGACTGGCATATGACTTTTATTATTTCAAAAATAATAATTAGCCCTAACCGGTTTGGCTCAGTGGATAGAGTGTCAGCCTGTGGACTGAAAGGTCCCAGGTTTGATTCCAGAGCATGTACCATGGTTGCGGGCACATCCCCAGTACGGGGTGTGCAGGAGGCAGCTGATCGACGTTTCTAACTCTTTATCCCTCTCCCTTCCTCTCTGTAAAAAAAAAAAACACAATAAAATATATTTAAAAAATAATAATTAGATGTTACTGAGATTTTTCCTTCTATTTTAACTATTTGTTTAAGTATGCAATTAAGGAGTATCAAGTACAATCACAATATTGTGTAACCATCATCACTTGCTATAACCAGTATCTTTTCATCATCCTGGAAAGAGATTAAACAATGACACCCTATTCTATCTTCCCCTTGCCCCTAGTAAATTCTATTATACTTTCCATTTCTATAAATTTGCCTATTCTGGGTACCTCAGAGAAATGGAATCGTAGAATATTTGGGGTTTCTTTTTGTATCTGGCTTATTTCGCTTAGTATAATGTTTTCAAGCATAATCCATGTTGTAGCATATGTTAGTATTTTAGTTTTTATTGGATGAATAATCTGTTATATGTATACACCAGATTTAAAAAATCCATTCATCTGTTGTTGCCACAGTTTGGCTGCTCTGAATAATGTTGATATGAACATTGGTATACAAGTAAATATTTGAGTCCCTTGACACATTATATTTTAAAATTAAAGTATCTTTAGCTCTTGGGGTTTTTTTTGTATTAAAATAAAATTCAATGGTCACTGTTGATTTTGGGGTTAATTTGCTTTTCTTTATTTTTACAAACAGGTATTGGGGGGAAATCCTCACTTTTCTCACTCCTCACATTTCAAGACTGTATATGCCATATCTTCTTGCATATGCTATATAATACACATATATCAACTCAAAATAAATTATATTAAATTAGGCAGTAGGCAGGGTTACAAGGTATAGAAAAGATTTGTTCGCAGAAACTGAAACCATCATATCTTCTGACTTCAATAAGAGTCAACATTAAAAAGAAGCATAATTTTCTCAAATTCTATACTTTCTATAGGTATAGAGTAAGCTAAAAATGAGAATGCTTTGGGTTTTTTTTTTGTTTTTGATTTTTACAAAGGAACTCTATCAGATTATTTAATTAAAACATTCTTGGCCCTTTGGTGTTCATTTCATTTCCTATCTATGGGGAAAACCCCATGTACCTACTATCACAAACTGGAAGATGATATTATCTTGACTGGATTTGAGGTTTAAAAACTCCCAACTAGTTATTCCATAAAAACTTCACTTATTATTGCCAGTCATCAAGAAGCTAAATTAATCCATGTGTTAAGAGGACAGATTCCAAGTGTAGTGAGTCCACAGACCATAAGATTTAAAATTCCTGAAACAGGTGCTTTTGGAAAGTGCATCTGCAGAAATGACAGAAGTTGTAGAACAACAGTTGGGCAGGGTATAAAACACTGAAATTACTGATTGGGGAACTTCATGTGCATAAAATGAAGACTGTGTTGGTTTTGCTTTTGACCAATGTTTTCAGCTGAAAAAAAATGTTTTATCTTGTCCACAAAGTCTATCATCTTCTTTAAGAAATGGTTATAGTAAAGTCCTGAGGAATTATGTTTTCTAAAGAAAACAATTTCTTGCTTGCTACTGGCTTCCTGTCCTGTGTAATTAAGGCTGGCTATGACATGTCAGGCATCCTTATGTTCTCTATACTTGGGTATCATTGTCCTGAACAAAAAAATAAAATGGCAATACAATAATGCACACTGTTAATATGATGAAATTGTATTGTTATGGCAGTATAAAGTAGATATGTTTAGGGTCTTTCCACTACACTTACCTTAAACTAAGACTTGGAAATAGAAAATCTTGAACATACTCATAGATGTAGAACAATAACAGGAGAGAGAAAATTATTTCTGTGATACCTCAACTTTTGCCAAGATGAAAGAATTATTAATTTTTAAAAATCCTTCTGAATTCTGAAAGATGTGCACTTGTTTAGGTTACAGGTTTAATGGTGATTTATGATGTGCAGAGCCCTTTGACTCCTGTGCATAATGTATATTTCTGGTCTTAAATATGAAGATCAATATGGTTCTGAGGCAACAATGACAAATTTCTAAATTTCTAAATGCTCACACCCTTCATTTCTTTCTTTTAAAACTTATTTTCATTTCCCTACCAGTCTCCCCTTTGGCAAACATCATCTTTTTCTCTATATCTATGGGTCTATTTCTTTTTTTAATTTAAAATTTTAAAAATTGATGAGAGAGAGAGAGAGAGAGAGAGAGAGAGAGAGGAGAGAGAGGAGAGAGAAATATCGATTGGTTGCCTCTTACCTGGGTATGTGCCCTGAGCAGGAATCGAACCTGCCACCTTCTAACAACACTACAACCAACTGAGCCACATCGGCCAGGGCTCTATTTCTACTTTGTTTTTTCATTTGTTTATTTGTTCATTTTTAGATTCCACGTATAACTAAAATTATACAGTATTTGTCTTTTCCTGTCATATTTCACTTAGCATAATACCATCTTGTCACAATGGCAAGATTTCATTCTTTATTATTGCTGACCAATATTCCACTGTATATGTATATACAGGGTGTCCCCCAAAATGTATATACATTTTGAATAAGCATAAAGGCAATGTTTATTAAAATACATTTTTTTATTTTCAAAACTGAGCTATCAGCTGTTAAAGTGTGTATGCATTTTTTTGGGGACTCCCTGTATATTGTAGCTTTGCAGTATAGTTTGATATCAAGGTGTGTGATATTTCCCACTTTGTTTTTTCTCCAGATTAATGTGGCTATTCAGGGTGTTTTGCAGTTCCATATACATTGTAGGATTTGTTATTCTAATTTTTAGAAGAATGCCATTGGTGTTTTATTAGGGACTGAAGGGAATTTGTATATTGCTTTAGGTAGTAAGGACATTTTAAAAATATTAATTCTTTCAATCCATGAGCAAGGTTTACCCTTCCATTTTTTTTTTTGTATCTTCTTCAATTTCTTTTTTCAATATCCTATTATTTTCAGAGTACAGATCTTTCACCTCTTTGGTTGAATTAATTCCTATGTATTTTATCCTTTTTGATACAATTATATATGGGATTGTTTTCTGAATTTCTCCTTCTGATCATACTTAATTGGTTTATAGAAACACACCAGATTTCTGCATATTGATTCTGTATTCTGCAACATTATTTAATTCATTTATTAGGTTTTTTTGTGTGTGTGTGAAAATTTTAGGGTTTTCTATATATAGTATTAGGCCATCTGCAAATAATGAGAGTTTTACTTCTTCCTTTTTAATTTTGCAGCCTTCTATTTCTTTTTCTTGTATGATTGCTATGGGTAGGACTTCCAATTCTATGTTGAAAAGAAGTGGGATAGTAAGCATTTTTGTCTTGTTCCTCATCTTAGAGGAAAAGCATTCAACACTTTATTAGGAGTGCCAAATACAATACAAGGAGGTGGTTCCTAGGTAGATGAACTTCTACTGACTATGAATTTAATATCTGGTGTTTGCAATTTTGGTGCATTCTTATCAGTATGCAATTGCATACTCTTAAGAATAGTGATGATGATATGCCCCAAGTCCCATTCTGCACCGCTCTTTCTTCCCTCTTTATAATCTGTCCTCAATTTCTCATTGTTTCCTAGCAAGCCCGAGAATTCATGTGACCAGTAGCAGACACAAAGGGAAACTACCTGGATTTTCCAGAGTTCTCTGACTCTAACTTGTGGAAAGTTCTGTTTCTGCAGCATTCCATGGCATCACCTACGCTGTGCATTACATTACACAGCAGAGCTCCCACAATTCCTTGGTACTGAGTAGAGAGAGGATATGAGAGCTGTGAATTCAACTACAGCTACATGGTTTTAATCAGTTGTAGGACAGAAATGTGAGGAGCGATCAAATACTCCAGAGACTAAACTTTGGTTTTGTTTTTTGTTTTTTTGTACCAATGACTGGCACTCTGTTAGCTTAGTTATTTTGGAAGTAGGATCTGACTATATTTTGCTGTTTGGAGTAGTCTTAAGATTTCATGGTAGCCAAGTAGGTCTATTTTTTGGTGCATCATTAAAAATGCCATTTCTAGCCCTACTTCTAAATGTGTGGTGTTCTTCCTTCTAGGCAAGTCGTGAATGGAGCAATGAAGACAAAGACAAGAAAATGTCAATGCTTGGTGGACAGAGTGGAATGGAAGAGCACTGGCTTTAACCTAGAATCCTATTCTTAGTTCTGCCATTTACTATCTAAGTACATTAGTTTAGCCACTGAGTATCTCTGAACTAGTGTCTTCAAGCATAAAATGGAGATAATGTCAGCCTTATCTACCTCACAGGCTCAAACCAAGATCATGTGAAAACCATGAAATGTTACCCAAGTGCATAGCATTACAAGTTACCAACAAATGGTCATGAATTCCAATGAGAACCGAATGATGACTTAATCTCTGAACAATTTTCCATGAACAGACACACCAGACTCAGGAGCTGACTGCAATACAGAAGTAGTTCACTGACAGTTGAAGTAAAATTGTGCTCCTAGTAAAGGCTGAGGAAATATTCAGAGGGCACATTGGTGGTCAGTCCTAAAGATACCACCAGATGGGGATGGAAGCTCTCAGAAGACAGAAGTAAGTCATTTCAAGAGACCTGAAACTTTTCAAAACAGGGTGGGTTAAAAAAAAAAAAAGTCAAACCTACCAACAAATCTCGCACACAGGGATCAATGAAGAAATTTGGGACCACAGTAGTGAAGCAAAGTAATAATGCAGGATACCAACAAAAGCTAAAAAATCTTTGCCAAAATTATTATTTAATACTTAATGAGAGGATTAAAAATATCTTTCCAACCTAAACCAACAACAACAAAAGTCCTGGTTTTGTATATGATAAAATGACCCATTTCCAACTCATATCTAGATTAGATATTTGGTGCATTCCCTTCTGATTAGAGAAAGTGAAGGGTAATTGAATTGCAGAAGAGTTGGTTGCTAATGTCTGTGGCAGATTTCACATACCATACTTTACCTTTCAACTATATCCTGTTTAGGGCTACACTGGAGGAAATGGGTACCAATGCAGATATAACTCTAACCTCTGGAAGAATATATCAGGAGTCAGGATTTTCTAACTCTTTTAGTTAAAAGATGTTGGGGTTTGCTTTGGCTCTGTGGTTGATTACTAGGTGAATTTTGGTAACTTATCTCTACAGACTTCAGTTTCTTTTGCTCTAAAAAGAGGTGGTTGGAATAAATCCCTTTATAGTCCCAATATCCTATTAAGAAGTGTCTGAGATGCCTTGGCTGGTGTGGCTCAGTTGGTTGAATGTTGTCCCATGCACTAAGAGTTGCAAGTTTGACATCTGATCAGGACACATGCTCAGGTTGCAGGCTCAATCCCCAGTAGGGTGTGTGCAGGAGATAGCCAATTGATCTCTCTCTCTCTCTCTCCCTCTCTCCCTCAAATCAATAAAGACATAATAAACAAAAAGAAGTACCTGAGATAAAAGCTTCTGAGAAGAATGGGCAGTTTGTAACCATTTTTAGGAAGTTGGAAGTTAAAGAATAATGATGCTATAGAAATGGAGAGAGTGAACTTGTAAAAAGTAGGTGACCTTGAGAAAATAGATGATGATGATTAAGAAAAGCTATAGAAAGAGCTGAGCCAAAAGAAATTAGACATCTGAGCAATCTGAGGAAAACCGGAAGGTTGGTACACAGATGTAGGTAGGGAACATTAAAAGATCAGTAGGCTGTGTGGAGCATTATAATTAAGTCATTTGTGCCAGCAGAGTCTAGGATACTAACAAGGTAGAGATGAGGTGGCTGTAACTTTATTCTTAAACCTAGGAATGAACTAAAACTTAGTCAGAAAAAGGAGCAAGAAAACATAAAATATATCAGTCATGGACTAGGGCAGCAAAAAATGTCAACTAGAGAAGGATACTCTCCCAAAAGAATCCTTGACCAAAAAATCACCTTGTCATCAGCTCTTTGGGAAAGAGTTGAAACACACTCCTTGTAAAATGGAAAGCCATTGAGATCTTCCTCAATTACTTAGATGTTGATATTATCATAAAAAAAATGATGAGGCAATGTTGGAAGTAACTAATTAAATGCTAGAAGGCCATTTATCAATGAAATAGTGGAAGCCAAAGTTCCTAATCTTTCCTTTGATTGTCATTTAAAAGATACATAACTACAGAGCATCTGTAGTCTCTCTAACCAGAATAATTTCTATTATGCTATAAGCAATCTGTGGCTCATGGGAATTAAAATGTATTGGCATAGTTGCAAAATTGTGTTTTTGAGTAAGGGACTCTAGATTTCAAACACTCTTACTTATCCATCAACAAGGACACAATCCTATCTAATAAAAGAGTAATATGCAAATTGACCATCACAAGATAGCTTCCCCCATGTGGTCAAAGATGGTCACCACAAGATGGCCAGCAAGGGAGGGCAGTTGGGAGAAACCAAGGCCTGCAGGGGAGGACAATTGGGGGGAACCCAGGCCTGCAGGGGAGGATAGTTGGGGGGATCCAGGTCTGTAGGGGAGGACAGATGAGGGGGGACCAGGCTGGCAGAGGAGGACAGTTGGGGGGGGGGACCCAGGAATGCAGGGGAGGACAGTTGGAAGGGAGACCAGGCTGGCAGCAGAGGGCAGTTGAGGGGGACCAGGCTGGCAGAGGAGGGCAGTTGGGGACATCCCTCAAGGGGTCCCAGATTGGAAAGGGTGCAGGTTGGTCTGAGGGACACTACCACCATCCCCTACCTCCACTCTGTGCATGAATTTCATCCACTGGGCCTCTAGTGGAATATAGGGCAAAAAGGGAAGACGTGACATTTCTTTATTTTGCAGCCTTAAAAAAATGTATCATACAATAGGGAAGACAAAAACTGGTTACAAAAGCAACATAAACTGATGAACAAAAAAGAATCAGAGGCAAGAAAACTTGGAACAGACTGACAGAGGTCAGACAAGAAGAGCATGTGGGAGGGGTAGAGGAGGGGACTGGAGGCAAGAAGGTAAAGAGATATATTCAGAGGCAATGGACACAGACAACAGTGTGGTGATGGTCAGAGTGAGGGGGAGCAGAAGCTGGGTGATGGTAATAAAGCTGGATGTTAGAAGTGAACTGCAAGGAAGATGAACAAAAAAATGCGAAGTGTTTCTGGTTAGCACAGTTATTCCTTAGCCACTACTGATTTTCCGAATCCAATGAGTCAGGATGCTGTTTGGCACATTATGGTGTGACCTTTCTGAACAGTAAGTTATGGGCCTGGAATATAAGTAGGCTGCCAGGATACTTCCCTTACCACAGGCAGTGGCTTAGATATAGGAAAAAATCTACCCATCACTTCCATCTTCTGGAGCAATTTGTTGACATGAAACAGACCTTGTAAATATGTTATGTTTGTCCTTCCAGACTGACTAGCCTGAGGAGGAAGGCTTTGAATTACACCCTGAAAACTTGTTCTATAGCAAAATACTATAAAGTTAATAACATTTATAAAATTTTCCATCTGTAATTTCTTGAAATTTAATGACAGGATTAGTAGTAGTAGTGGTGTTTGTTTCAATGTCAGAGGGTGGGTGATGGCAACTTCTTGCATTATTTGAGTCTGAGACGTTCAAACCTAGTAACATTAATGTGGGCACTCTGACTTCCTGAACAATATTTCTCACTTGTGTGACAAAATGGCTCATTGATTATATACATATACATTTCTATGAATGAAATTATACTTTTATAACTAAAGGGCAATTAATTTAAAACATTTCTGCTTTATAAGCTTGAAATGTTTTGAAATCAAAGATCCAGTAAAAAGGACTAGTATCTTGAAATTCTTTGTATGAGCATTAAAGACACCTGTATTACAGCCTCAAGAAGACATATCAATGGTTTTCACTTGTCTATTCTTTTTTTTAAAATAAATTTTATTGATTTTTTTTACAGAGAGGAAGGGAGAGGGATAGAGAGTTAGAAACATTGATGAGAGCGAAACATCGATCAGCTGCCTCCTGCACACCCCCTACTGGGGATGTGCCCACAACCAAGGTACATACCCTTGACCAGAATCGAACCTGGGACCTTTCAGTTCGCAGGCCGACGCTCTATCCACTGAGCCAAACTGATTAGGGCTCACTTATCTATTTTTTACCAAAAGAAATGTCTTCAGAAACATAAGATATTATAATCTAAAATTTCTGAAAGCAAGCAATAGAATAAAAAAATCATTGCCCTTAAATACATGATGTAATGTAATTTTCCTTTATAAAAAAAAGTTCCTAATTTTTTGGATGCTATTATTTGATAACAAAATAACAAGCAGAAACCCTGGCAGTTTGCAGTGCTTCTTCACGTCATTATTTTCTATCCAGTCTGATTGTAAAAGGTCCAAATAATTGGCCTTTTCTTTTCTAAGGTTAGTCAAATTTTATTTAGTTTAAAATTTCTATACATCAATTCATGTAATTTATATTTACAACAGTAACTAAAAATCTACCCAGTCATAAAGATGTAACATGCAATATTCCAAATTCTTAATCTGATAAGTTTAATAACGCAATATGGATATAACCATCAATATACAGAATAGATACTATAATAATAGATACTACAATATAATATAATATAACATAAAAATTGATTTCAAATTCGTATTTCTTTGCTTTGTTACCATTATGGATTGGAAACATGTTCTTATGGGGAAAAAATACTTTGATCCCAGGAACAGATAAGCCAGTTCTATTGAAATATGATGAGGAACCAACCACAGTGTCACTAATGTAAAATTCCATAATCCTGACCTGGAAAGAGAGTTTACGTTGGTGAGATTTTAAATGTTTCATTCCTACCTAATGCTATCTATGTTCTAGTTTCATTGATTCTCTAACAGGTTGGCTTTTGTAGAGTGGCTCAGCAACCCTCAGACACAAAGGAACATTATTTTCATTACTATAGTGACATTGGCATGGAAGACAGTAGCAGAGTAGCGTCCACAATTAAAATGAATCTCACTGCAGGGTACACTATGGATCACAGATGACAAGCAAAGTACATTAAACCATGTGCAAATAAAGTGCACCAAATAGTGCACACACCCCAGTGTTAGTTTAAAGCAATGTCTGTAGAATACTCCCTTCAGAGGAGTTTCTGTCATTTAACTTGAATTACAGAAGAAGACTGACAACGTTATCAGAAGACTAATCTCAGCAAGAGGAAAATGCATTCTCTCTAGGTCTAGGAACAATAGTGGCAACACAATGCAAACACATCTGCTTTGTGAAAGGTCTCAACCCTTCCCAAGAGCTACTCTTTCATACTGTGGCCAGTGCCTTGGCTCTGTGCACTAGTACCTCCAAGTGCAGACTACACTCTATCAAAAATAACTTTCTTGCCCTAGTCTGTTTGAGCATTGACCTGTGGACTGAAGAGTCCCAGGTTTGATTTCCAGTCAAGGGCATGTACCTCAGATGCAGGCTCCATCCCTGGCCTTAATTGGGGAGTGTGTAAGATGCAATAATCAATGTGTCTCTCCCACACACTGATGTTTCTCTCTCTCTGTCTCTCCAACTCCCTTCCACTCCCTGAAAATCAATGGAAAAATATCCTCAGGTGAGGATGAACAAAACAAAACAACAACAACAAACAAACAAACAAACAAACAAAAAACCCGCAAAACAAAACAACACAAAAAAAACTAAAAATAAAAAAGTAATAACTTTATTTTTTAAAATTCTCATTGCAAAAAGTTTCAAACATACACAAAATATGAAAGAATAATACAACCAAATCTGTATACCTATCATCCAGATTCAAGAATTAGTATTTTGTCATATTCATATTATCTACCTATGCTTATATACTAAACCACTAGACACTAAGTACAGATATCTGTATGAATCTAAGAACAACCAATATAACTACAACATGATCAGCACACTTAAGAAAAGAACACGACTTATTGATATCCAATATTCAGTCTATATTTAAATTTACCTGACTTTAAAATGCCCTTCCTGGATGAGATTTTTGTTTTCTTTTTAACCAGTAGCCTATTAAGTGAAACTAAATGGTAGTGATCCTGTGTGGGCCATCTGGTTCAGACACAACTTAACGACAGCTTAAACAAGGGTATTTCTCTCTCACTTAACAATCTGGAGAAGTGCCAACACAGGCCATGTAGAATGTCTTTTTCATCCTCAACACATGCCCTCATCTCTGGGTTGAAAGATGGCAACCCCAGCTCTTGTTACTGGGATATGGAGGAGACACAGGGGCGCACGCACTCCAGGGGCATGATCAGATGCCATATACATGATTTCTGTTCACATTCCATTGTACAGAATGTAGACGTAAACCTGCCTTACTGCAGGAGAGATTGAGAAAAACAGGCTTATTCTTGGCAATCATGGGTCTAGGTGTACCTGTGGTTCTTGTGTCTAAAGGAACAATGACTTAGGGGTAGTAATTAGCCACTTCTGCCACAGATGTCCCTGGGAATGACTAAGCTATGATGAACTCTATTAAAATTAATTTCTAATACGTTGCAATATAACAATAGGCTCAGACTTATTTCAGGTAAGGCTATTTTTCTCCTTTGCTAAGTAAGCCTCATATTACTAATATTCATTTTGAGTTAATTGATCTACAGGATATAAAAATAATATACACACACGTTGACTAATTATAAAGGCAGTGCTTATTAAAATTTATTTCATTTTCAAAATAAAATAGAATCTAGAACTATCAGCTATTCAAGTGTGTATAATTTTTTTCTGGGGACACCCTATATTTTTTAGTGTTTCTTTCTCCTTCCTCTTCAGGGTATAAGCTGTCAGTGCTCATTACTATCACTGTGCTGTCTTCTCTTTCTAATTTCCTTTTTCTTGTCATCAAGTTTCTAAAAATAAACTTTTACTTAAGTATAATATACATGTAGAAAAGATCACAAGTCATAATTACACAGCATGATAGAAACAGTGATTCATGTAAACATCACTCAGGTCAAGAAATGAAACGCTGTCAGTGTCCTAGACGCAGTTTTTGTGTAACCTTCAAGGGCTACTTCCTTCTCTCTCTCAGAGATAACTGCTATTCTGACCTTTAACACCCTGGTTTTGTATGTTTTTAAAGTTTATATAAATGGAAACATACTATATGCAATTCTTTTTGCTTGGCATCTTTCACTCAATATTATGCTTATAAGAGTCATTGATGTCACTACATGTAGCAGTTCATTCATTTTCATTGCTCACAAGATTGTATTAATATATCATAATTTATTTATCCATTATACTGCTGACAAACAATTGGTTGCTTCTAGTTTTTGGCTATTTCAAATACAGTTGCTATGATCATTATTGTATTTGTCTTTTGGAATGCATATGTACATATTTTCTAGTCATATATAATTCCCGGGAATGGAATTGCTGGATTATGGGATAATGGAATATTTATATATTCATTTTCTTGCCTTTTTCACTCAGACTTCTAGTACAGTGCTAAGCAGAAGTCATCATAAGGAGAACTGTCTTGATCTGGATCTCAAGGGGAAAATGTTCACTGTAAGACCACTAAACGTGATAGTTTGCTTTAGGACTTTTGTAGATACTATTTGTCAAATTAAAGAAATTCTTTCAAATACTAATTTTCTAAGGTTTTCTCCTTATTGATAGATATTAATTTTTTATCAAATGCTTTCTCTATATCTATTGAGATAGTCATATCATTTTCATTTTTATTCTAAGATGATTAATTTAGTTGATTAATTTTCAAAGCTTAAACCAACTTTACATTCCTTAAATAGACCCACTTTTTTGTGATACATTATCTCCAAATATATTTTGAAGTCCTAACCCCTTGAACAGTAAATGTGATTTTTATTTGGAAATTTGGTCTTTGCAGATGTAATCAAGTTAAAATGTATCAAGGAAGAATATATTGAAAATTAGAATATACTTTATACTGAATGATAATGAAAGTATGATACATATCATGAACATGACAATGGTATACAATTCTAGTGTCTATCCTGGATTTCAATATGAATATTCTTGATTTACTGAAGTCTAATATAAATGATTACTTTTACCACTTATTGAAAAAGTCATGAAATGTAGAGTACTTTAACTCCATTTACTGCCCTCTGAACTTATGTGCTATTATTGTTGTTGCTATGTCCACCCAAATATATTTTGAAGTCCTAAACTCTTGAACAGTAAATGTGATTTTATTTGGAAATTGGTTCTTTGCAGATGCAACCAAGTTAAAATGAGATCATACAAAATTAGGGTGGGCCCTAACCCAGTGACTGGCATCCTTATAAAAAGAGGGATATATGAACACACAGACGAGAAGGCCAGGTGAACATGGAGGTAGAAATTATAGTGATGCATCTACAGACCATGACACACCAAGGAATGCTGGCAACTACTAGAAACTGGGAACAGGCAAGAACCTTCAGAGAGGGTGTGGCTCTGCTGACATCTTTTCTTTTTTCAGACGTCTAGTCTAAAGAAATGTGAGGCCAATACATTTCTGTCGTTTTAAGCCACCAAGTGTTTGGTATTTTGTCACAGTAGCTCTGGGAAACTACTTTAAGTATGTTTTTATTGATTTGTTAGGAAGGGAGAGGGAGAAAGAAACATCAGTGAGAGAGAAAAATTGATCGGCTATCTTCTGCACACCCTGTACTGGGGATTGAGCCCACAACCCATGCATGTGCCCTAACTGGGAATCAAACCAGTGATCACTTGGTGCATGGTAGGCTGCTTAGTCTACTGAGTTATACAAGATGGGTGAGGGTTGTCATGAATGTAAAGTTCTATATAAATTGTAAAACCTGCAAGACAATATTAGTATTATTTTGTACAGTAAATATTCATTTATGCTTTCCTATGCTTTAACTCTGCATTTCTCTTCACATCTTCCAGTATGTCTGTGCATCCTTCTAGGGTCATTTCCTTTCTACTTGAAACATTTCTTTAGTGTGGCTTTGTTGCTGAATTCTCTTAGTTTTTTGTTTGCCTTAAAGTGTCTTTGTTCATTTTTTATTTTAAAATCTACATATCTCTATCTCTATCTCTATCTCTATCTCTATCTCTATCTCTATCTCTATCTCTATCTCTATCTCTATCTCTATCTCTATCTCTATCTCTATATAATTGATTTTACTGAGAGGAAGAAAGAGAGAGAGAGAAACATTGATTGGGTGCCTTCTACATGTCCCCACTGGGGACCTAGCCCACAACGGGAGCATGTGCCCAGACCCGGAATGGAACCATGACCTCCTGGTTCATGATCTAACACTCAATCTCTGAGCCACACTAGCTGGGCTCACTTTCATTTTTTGAAGTATATTGTTGCTTTGTTTAGAACTCTAGGATTACAGTTCTCTTAGCACATTAGCACATTGAAGATATCATTCTACTGATTTCTGATTTCTATGATTTGGTTTTCTGAAGTTTTGTTATAATATGCATTAGTGTGGTTTAAATATGCTTGTCTGAGATTTATTCTTCTTGATTTTATGGCTTGATGCCTTTTTGTCATTATTTCTTAAATATTATTTCTGCCCTAATCTCTCTGTCACCTGTCTTTTGAGAGTCAAATTATAATTCTACAGAACCAATTTGTCACCAGTCTCTTTTCCTAATCTGCTTTAGTCTTCCTTTTCTTTTCTTTCCTCTATTTCCCCCTCCTTCTTTTTTTCCTCCTAGATTTTAGAATAATTCTCACTCTACTTCATTTTCAATACTGCTTTAAAAACTCTTTAAAAGACAGATCTAACTCTATGAGTTGCCTGCTTGAAAACCTGCAGTGTCTTTTTTTCTGCCTGTGCTTCATCAAACATATGTTAAACAACTATTATGTGATATGCATTATATTTATTGTAATTTGTGTGATTAAAAACACATCAATTATATGTTTCATGGACCCATTTATAGAGAATTAAAATATAAAAACGAGAATCAGAATGACTTATTCCTATTTCATGTCAGACTTCTTCCATGCTTTCTGTAACTTGTTTAATAATGCAATAATTTAACTTGTTTAATAATGCAAATTTGCTTGATAAAGATTAGGCATATGATGTGTAGATGTTTCTTTAAAACTATCCTTACTGATAAGTCACTAGGCTCCTCTATAATGTACTTGAGAGGCACACTTAAACACAAGGCAACTATCCCCAGATAGATGAGTCACGTGAAACTAAGATTCTTCCATGACTCAGCAAACTAATCTATTGTTTTAGTGTAGAGGGAAAGGAGCAAGATTGAAGAACCTATGAGTAAAACTGATGGATTTTTGCTTTATCTCTTTTTTTCTTTGCCAGTTATTGAGAAGTGACTAATGATAGCAAATAGTTCAATGGTAGGAAAATTAAAAAGAAATTGGATAATAAACAGTCTAGATAACTTTCCCTTGAAGGATCGGTTTCATATTCTTTCAAAGAAATGAACTGATGATTTAAGGATTGCTATAATCCAGTGAATTGTCAACTAATTATTCATAACATCTGCCTCGTTATGGCCACCTTTCACAGTTGAAATCAAAGAAAAGCTCTTACACTTCTGATGTATAGCTGTTCACATTGAAAATTTAATAAATAAAAAATGAAAAAGGCATATAATGATGAACAAAGGCCCTGAAAGTAACAAAGCAACTATTATAGAATATACACATACAATGAAATGTCTTGTGTTGAATAGCAAAAATTATTGAACAATCAAAGTGAGTTGCTACCACTATAGAAAAGTGAATCCAGAAAATTTGAATACAAAATATTATTGAATGTAAGCTATCATTAAAAAAATAAAATTAGAAAAAGAAAATTTAAAGTCAAATTAATTTGGAAAACAAGTTGTCCAGAATGAGTAGTAGAGTGAAGGCTATCATTAATTGGAGAAAAACATAAATTAATGGACTTCTTGAGAAACTCAAACCTAAGTCATAGTGTACTGAAGATATGCATGTGCGTATATAATATGTGTTGTTTATGTACATAGTATGTGTTTAAAATTTACTGCTGAAAGAGCTGTTTACATTCCAGACTCAAATCTCTTACTTTACAGATGAAGGGACTCAGGCACAAAGATATGGAATACTTAATTTTATGAAATGGGATAAAATTTACAAAATTTCCATCATTCCACTGCTGAAAGGTATTATTTTGGGGTGCTGTGTCCCAATAAAATTCAGCATACGAACTGGTTTTCATACTGTTGTATACAGAATGTGATGATCCCAGGGAGGTGCCTCAGGGGTCACAGGGAAGGAGGGAAGAAGAAGAAGGGTATAATGGGAACCGCTGCCTCCTCTTCCACTGGGGCAGGTCTGCTCTTATCCATTTCATACACTGGGACTCTGCCCAAGATTTCATTTCAAAAAGAATCCTCTGCTAACTAAAGTTTGCAAATTATTATAACTCACCAATGTAGGGCTACTGTATAAAATGGCCTTTCTCCACAGCTTCAGATCTGGAATTGTGTTCTAAACAGTTCTCAACATATGGGAACTGCTGATGAGTGCCCATGACTCCCTCCGCAGAAAGCATGACACAGGAACACATTTTTGCACCAAATTTAATAGGTTCCTGTGCTTCCTGAAATCCAGTCACAGATTCTGGGTTAATAACACACGTTTTTTATTGAGAAAATTTAATAAAAGCTTTATTGAGAGAATTTAAGTAAGACACTTCACTTGAAAAAAAAGAATTTAGGATTAATATTAGAGTATGTTTGGAAAAGATGAATATTTTTTTAGCAGAGCATAACTTGTAGGACCAGTTTATCCTGCCTAACAAAAAACAATATGTCCTTTTGACCAAACTTCAGAAACTATGTATTTTTGCTGGCCATGCTATTTTGCTGTTATTTAAACAGTAAAGACACAGCGCTGAAGCAAATGTAAATGAATGGTGTACAATATTTCCTTTAGGAGCCAACCATGTTTGAAGATAAGAAATCATTTTAAATACTTAGTGTATTTTACTACTTAACCCCTTTTTACCAGTTCTACACACACACACACACACACACACACACACACTCTTATTCTCTGCTGGAATAAGTATCCACTTGACTTACCAGAGCTGAACTAAGTCTGGCTGAGTGAGGCATGGGAAGACTATTTAAGCTGCTTTCATACATGCTGGGTTTGCAAGGTTCAGTCATGTGGGGATGTGCAGGGTTATCAGGACTGTGGCACCAAGGGCTGTGATTCATGAAAAGAGTTGGTGGGATTTCTTTTTCTCTGTGAAAGGAAAGTTAAACCAAAATTGAACTAAAAAGGCATTTTATGCAGTGGTATTAGTAAAGAAAGCTCAACCAAAGACAGACATGTTTTAAGACAAGACAATATAGCTTTTCTAGACCTTGTGGGCAGCACTTTCATCACAGAAGCATTTGCCCACAAGTGAGTAACAAATCTGCACCTTCAGTCACAGACAGCTCCTGACCCAGAATAAAGCTGCTAGATGTGGCACTTCTCCCTTTACCTCTGCACTGCTAAAGATGTGGTGATAACTTCAGCTCTTCACTCCTTCATAGCTCTGCCTCTAACAGCAGTACCATCAAGAAGTGAAATGGCCAGGGTGGTGGGGACGAGGGGTGGTTAGGGCAGGTCTTCATTGCCTATGGGAAATTGCCAGCTTTTATTGTACCATGAGTGGTTTGTTTTTTAAAATATAGTTTTATTGATTTTAGAGAGGAAGGGAGAAGGAGAAAGAGATAAAAACATCAATGATGAGAGAGAATCATTGGTCGGTTGCCTACTGCACATCCCCAACTGGACAAGCCTGCAATCTGGACATGTGCCCTTGACCAGACTCGAACCCAGGGCCCTTCAGTGCATAGGCCAATGCTCTATCCACTGAGCCAAACCAGCTAAGGCTGTACCATGAGTGTTTTTATGTTTTAAAACTATTATGGGTTTTATGGTCCTATTCAAAATAGATTTTTCTGGACATTATTGATTTACCTATTCATCATACATTTACTTATCACCCATTTATTCCTCCCTGTTCAGTTACCAATTGTGGGAAGAGCTCAATTAAAAAAAACACAAAACACACACACACACACACACACACAAGAGCAAGTTTTACCTCTTAAGAAAAACTGGAACTGGTTCCATCCAGTAGCTGGAGATATCAGTATCAGATTGATTAAGTTTTTGTTTAGTTGTAGTTGTAGCTTTTGGCCAATGAAACAAGTGCTTTTGAGATGTTGCATTTACTACTGAACTTCTCTGAAATTCAATGTCAGTCTCTAATTTCTCCCATGCTTGCTTCCAGTGAATAGGAGTGCACCAGGCAATGGCCTAACAGAAATGATTCATTAATATCAAATACTATGGGAGTTAGATTTAAAAAAAATTAAATATATATATTGATTTCAGAGAGGAAGGAAGAGGGAGAAACATTAATGATGAGAGAAAATCATTGATTAGCTGCCTCCTGCTTGCCCCCCCCACTGGGATTGAGCTCAAAATTCAGGCATGTGCCCTGACCAAGAATGCAGCCTCCTAGTTCATAGGTCGACATTCAACCACTGAGCCATGCTGGTTGGGCAGGAGTTAGAGTTTTTTTTTAAAAAATGTCATGGGCTTACTGCAATAAAATTTCAAAGTCAAACTGTATAATGTCACTTACCTATTGTGCATGGATTAGTGAAACATCATAAGAATGTAGCAAGACATTAGTTTCCAATTCTGAAAATCACAAGTTGCGTATCCTCAGGCCAGATAGTTACTTGTTATGTACCTGAGTCCTCCGACACAAAATAAGGAGGCCTGTAGTAGGTAACCGCTATATGAGGATGTTCTGAGCTTTAGTTAAGATACTAAGTAAAAAGTAGTTATCTAATCTCATAAAAGAGTAATATGCAAATTGACCCTCACTCCATTACACCCTCAAGCCACGCCCACCAGCCACGCCCCACCAGCCATGTCCACCAACCAATCAGAAGCAAATATTCAAATTAACCCAACAAAGATGGCAGAGGCCAGAGCCAGGATACTTGCATTGCAGCCACAGCTACTACTCAAGCATTCTGGCTCTGGCTGCTCCAGCCCTGTTGCATGTGATCACAGGCATGGGGAGAAACTGCCTGTCCATTGATCCCAGGCCAGAGAGAAACTCCTGCACCTGTCCATTGCCTGCGTGTGATCTCAAGCACAGGGGAGAAGCAGCCTGGGTGAGATCGCAGGTGTGGGGGAGAAGCTGCCTGGGTGTGATCTCAGGCCTCTGGCAGAGACGCCGCCTGTCGGTAATTGCAGGGGTCCCAGACTGCAAGAGGCACAGGCCAGGCTGAGGGATTCCCCTCCCTACCCCCAGTGCACAAATTTTTGTGCACTGGGCCCCTAGTCAATATATATAAAAACCTAAGCAACTGCTACAACAGAACAACTGGTCGATTGGGCACTATGGTGCAACTGTTACAACAGAACAACTGGTCGACCAGTCATTGACCACCAGGGGAAGATGCTCAATGAAGGGCTGCCCCCTAGTGGTCAGTGTGCTCCCACAGCCAATCTCCCACTGCTGTCCAACCTCCCTTGGTCCCTACCCCCAGCCAGCTGCCCATGATAATCGGTCCCTATCAGGACTGGGTGAGACGGCCCCAATTGGCCCCAATCGCCAGCCAGGCTGAGGGACCCTACCTGTGCACGAATTTGTGCACTGGGTCTCCAGTAATATTAATAAGTTAAAATGCTAAATATTTAAGACTATAATTTGAGATGGGAAAATGGGCAGTAGAACCAGAGCCAGAGACAAGAGAGGATACTACATTCTCCAGACTATATACTAAGTGAAACTATTTAGGGGACCTATGACCACAAAAGCTGGAGTTTGTTTTGGTTTCTTGAATATGTGCTATCTATGCAACATATATGTACAAATTTTTTTAAGGAAAATCATATGTAGGGACTAACAATTATGTCGCGTTCAACATGAGAAAATTAAACACTGAAGAGTGCCCTAATAGTCTAATTGTTCTTTTATTTTTAGTTCATTAAATTAGAAGTTTTGGCTTATGCTGTCACAATTGAAAAACTGATTGGATTGACTGGATTGCACTGATTGGATTGGCAATTTAACTAGACATAAAGGCAATGTCAGGCAAAATCAGGTAGGTTAGGCCAATGTTAAAGAAAAAGATAAAATCTTTTCCAAAAAGTTCAATTTCATGGATCACAACAGGAAAACTCCACTTTTGCTTCTGGTAATCAATTAGGGATTCTCCTCTTTTAGTAGTTCACAGATATTTTTGTTGAAAATACATTATGATTTTGTTTTAGTGCAATCTCCCTCAATTAGATTATAAGATTTTTTTCCGAGAAGAGCGATATTTTATTTCTCTCTATACCATAGGGACTTAAAAATATTTGATGACAATGACCCTATATAATAAAGAGCTAATACTAGTATGCTAATTAGACCGAACAGCAGAATGACTGTCTGCAAGGGCTGAGGCAGCTGCAGCTGCAAGGGCTGAGCCTCTTGCACAAATTTTGTGCATCAGGCCCCTATTAATGTGATAAGATAAAATAATTACATCACTGGAATGTTGGCCATATGAACCTTGTAGGCTATTTTTAGTGCAATAGAAAAATTCTTGGAGTTGGAATATCTGGTTTTATTTTAGTTCTGCCATTTTACTAATCATGTGACCTTGAGCAAGCCATTTAATTTTCCAAGCCCTGCCAGAGGCTAAGATCAACAAGCAGTTAGCATATTAATGCAATATTCAGCAGGGCTGAAAATCAACATAATATTGCCCTGCTGTTGGTCAAATGGCTGAAGGCAATACCCTAACATGATAATCCTTTTATTGTTTATCAAACTTCACCTTTGATATGCCTGCTTGCATTCCTAAAGGGCAAATATGTATTCAAGTGCATAAAAGCAAGAAGGACCAAAAAGTCAGAGAGCTTCCCTTCTAGAGGGAGGTTTCCAGCCTGCCCTGCCCTCACCTCATGCTTTCTAAATTTATATTTCTTGTCTAGTGTATTCATTGGTGCACAGCCCCTTTTCTAGATCCTGAATCCTTGCTGAAAAAGGTTGTGGCAAATGGTTAAATGACTCTTAATAAATTAGCAAGTCTATGTCATCAGGTATAATCTAGCAAGAAGAAACTCAGAAATAGGTTTTAATCAACAACATATTGTGTAGATTAGTAATTGTATGACATAGTAAGTTAGACTGGGGCTAAAAAAAAAGGCAGGAATTTTTTTAAAATCTAAAGAACCCTATATAATAAAAGCCTAGTATGCGAAGTGTCTGCTCAACTGCTCGCTATGATGTGCACTGACCACCAGGAGGCAGACAGTCGACTGGTTGACCAGTCGCTATGATGTGCACTGACCACCAGCGGGCAGATGCTCTGACCAGTAGGTTAGCTTGCTGCTAGGGTACAGCTGATCGGGACTGAGCAAGATGGGCCAGACATGCCCTGGAGCCCTCCTGTAGTCCCTCCCTGGAAGGCCAACCTCCTGCATCCCTGCCCAGCCCCAATCGTGCACTGGTGGGGTCCCTCAACCTGACCTGCACCCTCTCGCAATCCAGGATCCCTCAGGGGATGTTGGAGAACTGGTTTCGGCCTGATCCCGCAGGCCAGACTGAGAGACACCACTGGTGCACGAATTTGTGCACCAGGCCTCCAGTAGTTTTATAAAAGAAGTAAATTTTTTTTTTGTAAAAAGAGATACCTTAATTTACTGTCAGTCCTTGGGTATGTATTTATGCTTATACCAAGGAAAAAGGTAGAGTGAAAATATAAAATTGTCAAATATTCAGAATTGGTTACTAAGCTATTACTAATACACATAATTTTATAGTGAATATAGTATAGTCAGACAAATTAGATTGTAGTTTATTTCATTAGAATTCTAGTTCTTGAGAGCAGATGTCCTGTGGTATTATTACCTTAGAACAGAAAATAATCTCAACAAATATTTGAAAAATACATAAATGGATAAAAGGACCTGTAAAGAGTTTCTTCCTTTCTTATCTTGCTCTTCATGCTAAACACCATAAATAAAATCCATCCTTAACTCTGAAATCTGAAGTAGCTTCAAATTTGGGATATCAAATTTGCCAAGTATAAGCAGCTCTTCAGCACATTAGCACTGGGAAGAGGGTGCTATTAGTTTGCTGATTTTTTATGACAGTCAGTGATGGTTCTATCCAACATTTAGGGATGGAAAAATAATTGAGCGAGCTAAGGAGAGGAGAATATAAGGAGGCTATCCACTTAAAAAGCATTGTTAATAACCAGATACTGACCTCACCATTAGATTTGCACAGGATGGTTGTATAATTTGGGGTTGTTTTAAACTTATCTTTTTCCTTCCAAAGGAAATCTGATGGTGGCTGATGCTTTCTGTCAGATGCTGCTGTCCAGACCTGTAAGAAAATAGTTTGTTAATTTAAAATGCCATTGGAGTTTAATAGTTTTGTAAATGTCAGAGGGTGATTGCAATATTATCTTTCTCAACATGTGAGATCTTAATATATAATGAGTATCTATACTAATAAAAGCCTAGGTGGTCCTCACACCCTTGCTTGACGCCCTCACATCATCACAGGATGGCCGCCACAAGATTACCAGCAGAAGAGGGCAGTTGGGGGTGATTGGGCTGGCAAGGGAGGGCAGTTGGAGGTGACCAGGCCAGCAAGGGAGGGCAGTTGGGGGCCATCGGCCAGAGGGGAGGGCAGTTGGAGGGGATCAGGCCAGTAGGGGACCAGTTAGGTGTCAATCAGGCCAGCAGGGGAATGTTTAGGGGGCAATCATGCTATCAGGCAGAAGCAGTTAAGGGCAATTAGATAGGCAGGCAGGGAAACAGTTAGGAACCATCAGTCCTGGATTGTGAGAGGGATGTCCAACTGCCGGTTTAGGCCCGATCCCTGTGGATTAGCAGTCAGACATCCTCCGAGGGATCCTAGATTGGAGAGGGTGCACACCAAGCTGAGGGCACCACCCCCCATGCACGAATTTCATGCACCAGGGGCCTCTAGTATAATATATAATGCCAAGCTGTGCAACACTATATGTGGTTTAAAGGAGAGCACAAGAAAGAAGAAAAACCCTCCAGTATCAACTAGTTTTCTGTTCTCTAGGCAAATACCCTCTTACTTTTTCTTTTAAGGATTATGTTTGCTTAATTTTAGAAACTTAGGGATTCCATTTTAATAGTTAAGTCATAAAAGCACAAGGTATTCTACAACAAATTGAAGAAAGCTATGGAAGTTTAACTATGGGTATTAATTAACTTACACACAGAGATGAACAACGTAGCTCAATTAGCCACCACCAACAATATACCCCATTTTATGTAGAGAGTGAGTGATGAAGAAACCACTGGTGCTGAGTTGCAATCTGACCTGGGTAAGTGAGATTTTCCTGTACAATTTTATTTTTTAAAATATATTTTATTGATTTTTTATAGAGAGGAAGGGAGAGGGATAGAGAGTTAGAAACATCGATGAGAGAGAAACATCAATTAGCTGCCTCCTGCACACCCCTTACTGGGGATGTGCCAGCAACCAAGGTACATGGTCTTGACTGGAATCGAACCTGGGAACTTTGAGACCACAGGCTGACACTCTATCCACTGAGCCAAACTGGTTAGGACTTTCCTGTACAATTTTAGTTTGTAATATTAATATCTTATACTCACTGTTACTGTGGAATTGGCCTGAATTGTGATATTGGGAGGGAAATGGTACAGAGAGTCTGGTTTTCCATTCATGTTTTGCTGGAGAATGTGATTTCCAATCTCCAGTTCTTTGTTAGGGGAAGAGTTAATGAGCTTCACAAATAAATTGTTCACTTCTGCTATTTTAATGTCTCCAAAAGCACTAGAAAAATATAAAGATTATAAGGTGCCTTCAGATAAGTGTGTCTTTAGTTCACTTGAAGAGCTGAGTAATAAATATGTTTTGGAAGTTATTCCTAAACTGTCCATGCTATTGGACACATTCCATGTGGAGATAGTGTATTTCCACAGTAAATGCCTTGATCTCTTAGTTCTGTTTGTTTATCTATGCAATAAAATCATCTCTTTCCCATAAAATAAAGAAAACTTAAAAGGTCCTTTAGGTGTCGAAGTAAAAGTGCCATAGGAAGGTGCAATTATCATTAGTTAAATCCTACTGTTCAAAAACCCACTGAGACATGAAACTGAAATAGATCAAGAGGAAAATTAAATATTTTAGTTTATTTCTGATAAAGTTACTGTGAAGATGACTAGCAACTGTATTCTTAAAAGAATTCAGCAAACAAAATATTACACAGAGATAAGATGATATTTTTTCTTACTAATGTGTTAAGGGCTTAATATGTAACAGGTACCAGTCTGAACATTTATATATTAGTGTTTCTTAGAGTGTGGATCATAATCCCTTTGGTGGATTAGAGACATCATTAAAAAAATGAAATATACCCCTACCAATTTTAACAACCAATACTTATGTGCCAGGCACTTTTTAAAGATTATATCTATATCTACAATTTTTTTCAATTATAGTTTACATTCAATATTACATTGTATTAGTTTCAGGTGCACAGCATAGTGGTTAGACAATCATATACAACTACTAATCCACACAATATGTTGATTACAATGTGATCCCCCTGTTATTTCTAGTACCCACCTGGCACCATGCATAGTTATTGCAATATTATCTAATCTAATAAAAGAGTAGTATGCAAATTAACCATCACTTTGAGACACCTAGGCCATGGCCACCAGCCAAGCCATGCCCACCAGCCAATCAGAGTGTCTATATGCAAATTAACCCAGCCAAGATGGCGGCCAGCAGCCACAGAGATGAAGCAAACAGGAGGCTTTGTTGCCTGACTAGGCCTCCACTCAAAGCAACAAAGTTTCAATTATAGAAGATAAATAAACCCCAGAAAACTGATTCCAGACAGTCTTGCTAGGACCTTGGGTCAATGGGAGCTGTGGGCAGCCTGAAAATGGCCCTCATCCCCTCACCCAGGCTGGCCACACCCCAATGGGGTGAGGGTCCCCACTGGGGAGCTTGGCCAGCCTGCAAACAGCTATCAGCCACTCACCCAGGCTGGCCAGGCACACCAGCAGGTGGACATCCCCTGAGGGGTCCCAGACTGTGAGAGGGCACAGGCCAGGCTGAGGGACCCTGCCAAATGCACAAATTTTTTTGTACCAGGCCCCTAGTCCTATATAATAAAAGGGTAATATGTAAATTGATCCTAACAGCAGAATGACTGGGAATGGCTGGTCACTATGACACACACTGACCACCAGGGGGCAGATGCTCAATGCAAGAGCTGCCCCTGGTGGTCAGTGCACTTCCACAGGGTGAGCTCTGCTCAGCCACAAGCCAGGCTGATGGCTGTCAGTACAGCGGTGGTGGTGGTAGCCTCTCCTGCCTCCTCAGCAGCGCTAAGGATGTCGGACTGCAGCTTAGGCCTGCTCCCCACTGGCAAGTGGACATCCCCCGAGGACTCCCAGGAGGTTGCCAGAGGGATGTCTGATTGGCAGCTTAGATTCAATCCCTCAGGGAGTGGGCCTAAGCCAGCAGGTGGACATCCTCTGAGAGGTCCCAGTCTGCAAGTGGGCTGAGGGATCCCCAGAATGCACAAATTTTTGTGTATTGGGCCTCTAGTTGACTATATTCCCTGTGCTGTGCTTTACATTCCTGTGACTATTTTGTTAACTACCAATTTGTACTTCTAAATTCTTTTTTAGCCAACCTCCCAATCCCTTTGCTTGCAACCATCAATCTGATTTCTGTATCAGCCAATGTTTCTGCTCTGTTTTTGTTCTTTAGATTCCACATATAAGTGAATTAAATGGTTTTTGTCCATTGTATATATGTACCACAACTTCTTTATCTACTTGTCTATTGATGGGCATTTGGGTTGCTTCTATATCTTGGCTATTGTAAATAATGCTGCAATGAAATAGGGGTGCACATGTTCTTTCAAATTCATGTTTTGTGTTTCCTTGACTATATACCCAGAAGTGGAATCACTAGGTCATGAGGCAGTTCCATTTTTAATTTTTTTGAGGTAACTTCATACTGCTTTGCACAGTGACTGTAGCAATATGCATTCACTCCAATAGTGCACACAGGTTTATTTTCTCCACATCCTCACAAACACTTGTTGCTTTACTGATGATAGCCATTCAGATAGTAAAAGTGATGGTTTTAATATGCATTTCTCTGATGATTAGTGACATTGAGCATCTTTTCACATGTCTATTGGCCATATATGTCCTCTTTGAAAGAGGTGTCTGTTCAAATCCTTTGCCTTTTCTTGATTGGATTATTTGTTTTTTATTGCAAAATAAACCAACAAAAAAATAGAAACACACTCATAGATATAGAGAACAGAATGACAATTGTCAGAAAGGGGTTTGAGGGCTGGGTGAAAAAAAGCAAGAGATTAAGCAAAGAAAAATACCTCATAGACACAGACAACAGTATCCTATATAATAAAAGGCTAATATGCAAATTGACTGAATGGTGGAATAACCGGTTGCTATGGCATGCACTGACCACAAGGGGGCAATGTTCAATGCAGGAGTTGCCCTCTGGTGGTCAGTGTGCTCCCACAGAGGGGGGAGCGCCACTCAGCCAGAAGCTGGGCTCATGGCTGATAAGCACAGCAGCAGTGGTGACAGCCTCTCTCACCTCTGTGGCAATGCTAAGGACCTCTTGAGGGATGTCCGCCTGCAGGCTTAGGCCCACTCCCTGGGGGGTCCCAGACTGCAAAAGGGCAGAGGTTGGGCTGAGGGACCCCCCTACCCCCGCATCCCAGTGCACGAATGTTGTACAACAGGCCTCTATTGGTGATTATAAGAGGGGAAAGAGGGTGGGAGAGGTAAGTAAACAGTGATGGAAGGAGACTTGACTTGGGGTGGTGAACACAACACAATATGCAGATGTTGAATTATAGAACTATATACCTGAAACCTATATAATTATATTAACCAATGTCACCCCAATAAATTCAATTTAAAAAGTCTACATTTCTTTTTCTGTATTGAACTCAAGAAAGTAGTAGAAGAAAAAAAAGATACCAAGTCCACCTGAATGACTTGCCAGTAATAAAGTCCTTGAATACAGTAATTGAATTGACTTTATTTGTAGGGATTATGTATTGCTGTTTCCTCTAGCATCTTTGAAGAATCAGCATTCATTATTCAGTTTCTTAGAGAGTTATATTGATTTCTTTTAATTGCTCATAATATGAAACAATTATATTTTATCTAATTTCTTAGATGAAATCATGGGACAGCACAACAGATTAAAACTTTGCTTCCTACTGACTTATTGCTCCTATCCCAATAGAAGGTATAAAATAATTAAAATAGAATATGTACCTGGATCTAGATGGGCCCACTTCTTCAAGAATCATAGAAAATTGCTTCCAACTTTTCTTGGTACTGAATGGGTGTGCAATAAGTTTCTTTGCATCACCAAACAAAGATAGGAAATAATCTTCCCCTTCCCCAGTCACAGCTGGATCAGGATCATTGATGAACTGAGTCTTTTTCTTTGGAGCTATGAAGCTGCTGACATTTTCTAAACAAACAAATGAGGGAAGCAATAAAGGGAGAAGTAAAAAACAGGATATTTAAAGAACCCAAAGCCACTATCTTTATTCTTTGCTTCTACAAAACTATATTCTTTATACATTTTACTGTCACTGTCAATCTAAAGGAAGATTAAAGATAATTAAAAACTTTAAGCCAAAGGCTACAAAATAACCAGGAAGAGATAGTTTTTAGTGATACTCAATTCCTAGAGATTGTTGTAAACTATCAATTACACCATCAACATAATGACTATTTAACAGATTAGTTACTTGTACCAGAAGCATCATAAATTTTTGAGTAGGTAAGACACTTGAGTATCTCAAATTTGGATATATCACATATAAGTACATCTTTATTCTATTTTATATTAGCTATTCTCTCCAAATTCATACCCATAAATTAAATCTTCAAATGAGTCCTTTCCTACTAATGGTTAATAATTTTGCCAGAGAAAGATGTGTCCTCTCCTCAACTAAAATACTTGATTAGACAGGTAAAAGAATGCTTACTCAGACTCTAATACCCTCTTGGGAATAAACTCCTTTAAAATGCTCATGCTAAGATTCAAACACAAAATAGCTTTGCAATTTTGCAGAGAAAGAACCATGCAGAGTGAATCTAATAATATAAGTTTAAAGGAAAAGTAATAGTACATAGAGGCATGATGACACAGCAGACAGAGGAATACGCCCTGGATTTAGAAGGACCTGCAGTTGTATCCCCCTATCTGATCTGTCACTTACTAAGCCAACCGAGTTAGACTTTCCACTTCTCAGTTTTCATGAACATAAGAATAAAAATACTACTACTTTGCTAATGTGATGTGGGAATTGAAGATAATGTAGATAAGTGTCTAGCGGTATCTGGTATTTAGCAGGTACTCAATAAATGACAGTTATTATTGTGACCCTGGATCCAAAATTATCAACAAATTAATACAATCTGGAGTTCCATTTATATTTGTGCATCTTTAACAAAACCAAAGTAAGGTGAAAGCTGCAAAGGATTAAACTCAGAGTTTCTAAAGAGGATTCATCAGAGTATTTTGTTCAGAAGAAATGTTTGGAATTAAATTTGTTTATTCTCAGTCAAGTATCTACTTATTTTTTAAAAAATTCCTTTGGGAATAGAGACTATATAGCAGCCCTTTGAATAGCTCATCCTGAGGGGGAGGAGGGGAACCTTTGTATTCTAAAATGAAAGAAGATCCATTAATTTTTAGTCCCAGTCATTATTTCATCTGGAGAAACAGATGAAAATGAAGCAAATGAAACAAGTCACAGCAAACTCAGACTTCTACCAACAGCAGCAGAACCTATAGTAACTGAAGGAGAAGTCTACAGCCTAGCTCAGCGCTCATCTTGCAAGGAGAAGCCACTATAGTTTTTGTTTCTTTTCCCCACTAATAGTGGGAGCTTTCCCAGTTTGACCCAAATATAGAACACATGTCATGATGATACAGTGCTAAAGGATAGAAAATATTCCCGCCCTAGATCTAAATCTGTACTTTCACTTTTAAGCATATGGATCTGGTTATTGCTAAAGGTCAGTGTGAACTTGGGAGGCTTCTTTGAAAAAATGTACCTTAGGTGTGCAAAAATGAAGCACAGGGAATATGATAATAATGGTAGTAGGTCAAAACCCTAGATACCTCGGCGTCAAAGGTGTAGGCAAATACCACAAACAAAATCAAACACAGATAAGCAGCAGCCGCGCTGTGCTTGTGCACAGAATGGTGGAGGGAGATGGAGGCATCAGGGAGTCAGTGTGTTTGTGTTTCCAGTTTTAAAACTTGTTAATAGATGAGTAATGGAGACATAGGCCCCAATCTAGCCCATTCTATAAGAAAGTGCTTAGAGATATGTTCAGATTGATAACTAAATTTCATTGAGTACCTACTATGTGCTAAGTGATTTTCAAAAATCCTTCATATCTCCTTTAATCATCTTTAGGATAGCCCTGTCAAGTTGATATTTTAATCCCCATTTTTGCTGTTGTGGAAAATGGGACTCAGAGATGCTAAATACCTATTATTTCGCATTGTAGGAAGTAGAGGGGTAGTTTGGACCTTGGTCTTCTGTTTCCAAGGACAGCCATCTTTCTAGTAATGGTATGAAACACTATGCTAACTCAAGGTATTTTAATTCTTTTCCTTTATTGATTAAGGTATTACATATATCTCCTTATCGCCCCATTACCTCCCACCACCCCTCCACTCATGCCCTCACCCTCCTGGTGTCTGTGTCCATTGGTTAGGCTTATATGCACGCATACAAGTCCTTTGGTTGATCTCTCCCCCTTACCTCCCCCCCTCCCCTGCCTTCCCTCTGAGGTTTGATGGTCTGATCAATGTTTCTCTGTCTCTGGATCTGTTTTTGTTTATCAGTTTATGTTGTTCATTATATTCCACAAATGAGTGAGATCATGTGACATTTATCTTTCTCTGACTGGCTTATTTCACTTAGCATAATGCTCTCAGTTCCATCCATGCTGTTGCAAATGGTAGGAGTTCCTTCCTTTTTTACAGCAGCATAGAATTCCATTGTGTAGATGTACCACAGTTTTTTAATCCACTCATTTGCTGATGGGCACTTAGGCTGTTTCCAAAACTTAGCTATGGTGAATTGTGCTGCTAAGAACATAGGGATGCATATATCCTTTCTGACGGTGTTTCTAGTTTCTTGGGATACATTCCTAGAAGTGGGATTACTGGGTCAGATGGCAGTTCCATTTTTAGTTTTTTGAGGAAACTCCATACTCTTCTCCACAGTAGCTGCACCAGTCTGCATTCCCACCAGCAGTGCAGGAGGGTTCCTTTTTCTCCGCATCCTCACCAGCACTTGTCATTTGTTGATTTGTTGATGATAGCCATTCTGACAGGTGTGAGATGGTACCACATTGTCATTTTGATTTGCACCTCTCAGATGATTAGTGACTTTGAGCATGTTTTCATATGTCTCTTGGTCTTCCTTCTGTCTTCTTTCAAAAAGTATCTATTTAGTCTGTTGCCCATTTTTTTTATTGGGTTTTTATCTTCCTTTTGTTAAGTCATATGAGTTCCCTGTAAATGTTGGAGATTAAGCCCTTATTAGTGATAATATTGGCACGTATGTTCTCCCATGCAGTGGGTTTTGTTGTTTTGTTGGTGGTTTCTTTGGCTGTGCAAAGCTTTTTATTTTGATGCAGTCCCATCTGGTGGATTTCTCTAATATTTTTATGGTTTTCCATCTTATGTTTAAGTCCTTTATCCATTTTGAGTTTATTTTTGTGTATGGTGTAATGTAAATATGTCTCTCTTCTCCGAGTCCAGCTCCGCTAGAGAGCTGTCTGGTTCCTGAGTAGGGGTGGCTGGGGATTAAGAAAATGAAAGGAAGAGACAGACACAGAGATGGAAGGGAAAAGGTGAGGCCGGATAGGACCACTGTCCTCTTATGGAAAGACTGGGACAGGGACCCAGAGCCAATACAGTGTGTTTATTTTACAGCAAAAAACAACAACAACAGGAAGTTTTACTAAAAGTCAAGACAAAGGAGATTATTCACATTCTTGGGTGGGCCCATAGTCATTCCTGGTGCTTGGCTGGATTTAAATAACAAAACCCACCCCCCAGGCACCTGGGCTGAAGGTCAAGCTGACAACACTCCTGCCTTTTGGCAAAACGTGTATCCAGGACGTGGCTTTGCCAATGCCACTGGATTCAGCTCACAGTAATTAAAGAAATGCTCATGTGCCTTCCCAGGTGCTCTCTACAATGTAGGTTGGTTAAGTCAAGGTATTTTAATCATGGGGATGCTATACTTGGCCACATGCATTTATGGAAATGACTCCAGTGTTAGGATCAATAGCAAGCATAGTCATATGACATTAAGAAATTAGCATTGTTGAACACCGATAATAAAACATCATTCCGGTTTCTAGACACACAGAAAATTTATTGAACTACATAACTTAAAAATAGTCTAAAAATAATCAGTACAGGCTTTGCTTACCCAAATTGTTTTCTGGTTGGTCTCCTTGAGCTGATTTAGAAGACTTTGATCCCCTTCCTGTTATAGCCAGTCCAGTAATCTCAAAGTTAGACAAATAGCAACTGAGAGGTACTTCACTGGTTGATGACAATGACAACGGCTGTGTGGTGCTATAGGAATTTTCGGTGGTACTTGGGAAACGTACTGAAGATCGGTGTCCCTTTGAGAGGTTGCCATCTATATTTTCTCTTCTGTGGACAAAAATTAGTATAATAAACAAAGTAAGAAAGTCAAAATAAATAGACCAAGAACACAAGAAGCATGAACTACCATTATTACGCAGAGTTCTGATTTTCAAAGGTATTATGCATCTAATATAATCACAAGAACATCTTATAGCTCTAGTTTTAACGACCTAAATAGAACACTTTAGTGTTAAGAAATTTTCTCTATTTTTTAAAATGTAAGAATCAATAAATTCCCACTATAGATGGTTTTGAAAAAGTGTAAAAGTAGCAAGAAAATAAAAATCAATCAAGAATTATAGGCTTTTTAATGCATATTTTTACACATATTTGAGACTCTATAAACCTTTTGTATCCCACATTTGTCACTCATTATATCCTAGTTCCCCTTTCTACTAACATAAAAATATTATAATTCTTGTTTAATATATTGTTTACTATATCCTTTTCCTTAGACTTCTGCTGTTGAATTAATTTTCCTATATTAAGATTTTATAGTTAATGTTTGCTTTCAAATACTCTATGAAAATTAATAACTTATAAATACAGTATACGTGTATATATGTATGTATGTGTGTGTGTTGTGTGTGTGTGTGAATGCTGAAGGGAATAGCAGGAAAAGAAATACTTAATTTCCAGGTACTATTTTTATAAGCAAACATTACTATGCAAAAAGCTTTTCCTTTCTTTCTTTTTCATAAGCATAAAAGCACTTCTTAATGCACAAACATTTTTTTAGAAGTTCCTAAACTGCAGTACAATTATTTTACAAGTACTTGTAAAACAGTATCCTCTTGGCATGACACACGGAAAGGTTTATGACAACCCCATTTTATGTGTCACATTGAGACTCTCCTCAATAAACTAAAAGCAATGTGTGTGTGTGTGTGTGTGTGTGTGCGCGTGCTTAGTGCTTGAGTTGTGAACAAAGTTTTGGGGTCCAGAACCTTCTGGCTCTCTGAAACATTGGATAACTGAGCAGTCAGCTTTTAGTCACTCCCTGTCTGGTGGTCACATATCCACTATAATTTAGAAACTATATTTTACTTCCATGGATTAGCTCTGTTTTGATCTCTTTGTTTTCCAGAGTTTCTATAAAGTTATTTTAGCCAGTTTTCTATTTCCGTCTTTTTGTTTGTGGGTGTGTTTTTTAATATTTCCAAAAGGGTACAAGCCTGGAGCTTCCTAATCTGCCATCTTGCTGATGTCAGTCTCAATATTTCTGTTTACCAAGAGGTATGCATAATCCTTTTGTTTTATAATTTGTAAGTTTCTTCATCAGAAATATTAATCTGGAGAGAGTTTACTCAAAACCAGACTTTCCTAATTCTGTACCTCTCTGTACCTCTTAGAAGGCACAGGCATCTCAGGAAATTATTATTTTTTAAAATAACATTGGCTTTGAAAATTGCATTATTCCTGGTCCAGTACTTAGTAAGCTTGATCAATGCCATTCTGCTGACAACCTGAAAAGCTCAAACCCATGAAGATACTCTTGAGTTTGACTGTGGGATAGAGACTATAGAGATCAGTTGTCAAATTACAAACATCCCATCTCTGTCCAACCTGAAACAGGGTCTTAAGACGTGACTTCTCCCCGACACTGGCTAGAATAAGCAGGAAAACTATTTTTCTCTTTCCCAGTTCCTCACATCTGGGTTTCATTACAGACAAGCTGGCTATACCTTTCAGCATGTTCATCTTATAAGCTCTGTATTTATTTTCCTCTGGAAAAACAATAGTGCTCCCACATAAATTTCATTCCACAAAAGATTCCCAATAAGCCTTGACAAAGGTTGACGTCAAAGGAACCTGCGTAGGGCCACAGGGTGTTCTTTTTCTATCTGAGTAAGAAACGTCCACTGGCTGCATATACCTTTGGAAGAGCTGAAATATTTCAGGCGGAGACATGTGTGATGCAGCTCATCGTCTGAAAACCCTGCACTCACAGACCGAGCAGACTTCTTGGAAGATGAGAGGTTTATTTTAGTGCTTAATTAGCTTCCCCTACTGCTTTGCATATGAAATTTTCCAGCCCCCATCTTGGTATTTTGCTCCTTCTAGCACTAAACCAAAGGCAGTAACAAAAGTTCAATGCCAGCATTTCAGTGTGGTTTTGGGAGATGTCGCACTGGTAATACTGACAACAGCCATGCGCAGTTCACCTGAGAAATGATTTAAACTGTTTATTTTAATAGATAAAATAGTTTAAAAATGAACTTGAACCGAGCAATAAACACAGGACATCTCGATCCAAAGTAACATTGGCTTTAAATTGTGTGTATTCAATACAATGAATCTTTTTTTTTTTTTTTTTTTTGTAGAAAACATTGGAAAATCAATGCTAATGCTTCAGTTGATAGAATGATTTACATCAGTGGTCACAATAAGGAGTTGTAGTTTTTATTTCATATCCTCACAGGCATTTCCTAAACCAAAAATCTTTGGTAATTCTTTGTCCCTGGATCAGTAAAGTGATTCTAAGGAAATTATCTGCCAATTGTTTTAATGTGTCAGATAAGAGCTTTGGAACCTCAATCGGGTCTGATATGATGGGCATCTGTCCAGGTATATTTTTATATTCCTCAAGGACTCAACCTTCTAAAACAGTGGGTGGGAAATAACTGCATGTTCTAGTTACTCTTAGAAACCGTGTGGCAGCAGTTCCAGGCCTAACTACTTTATTAGATGTCTTGACACAAGAGGCCAAGTACTCCATCACCATCCCCGAACACTCAGCCCCTTCCCTCCTCTCCTTCGTGCCATTCTTACGAGGTGTCTTTCTCTTCCAGGTCAGAAACTTCACTCTGCAGGGCTGTCGATGTGTCTTGAATGGATTGCATGACTTTTATCTTGGCCAGAAGAAAAGGCTCTTTTCTTTCCTGGGAAAACAGGTCACAACATTAGGCCATGACTATAGCTGAGGTTCACGCCAGGTTTCCTATGTCAAGTGACCTCACCTGTAACCTAACTACCTGAAAGCACTTGCCAGTCTTAATGATTTCTCTGCCATACTGATGCCAGGACCAGGGTTCTAATGGGAATATGTAAGTCCTGACATACTGCTACTGGCTAAGGCAGACAAATCGAAGGGCCGCGTGGTAACCCGGCACAGCTATCATTATGACAACAGTTCTCACATCTGGCCAGTGTGGCCTGTCAGAACACTGGGAGGTAATGGCCCCATGGTTACAAAGTTCCGGTCTCTGAACAACACTCTGTTGATGCTGCACCTGCTTTCTAGTTTGCAGAGATGAAATAAGGGAAATTAGGGGAACCAGATCTCCCACCAGACAAACTTTATCATCGGGATGTTTGATATCCTATTTTGGATTTCTGCGGGTCAAGGCTAGTATGCAATGCATATTGGAAAGTTAATCACTGGTTTTGAATGTTAATTTTAAACAATTCTTGTATTGTTTTTTATTTTGTTTTGACACATGGAAACAGCCAGGAAGCAGGAACAGAAAACATATACTTTTTAAGGCAAAAAGAAACCTACTGGTAGAAATACTGAAATTAAAGCTAGGAGACATAAATTCTTTTCCTAGTTATGCCATAGTATGATTTAAAATAAATCACTTAATATAGATTCCACTTTGAGTAAAAGATATATACTTAATGTTAATGATAATGAGGCATGAGGATAAAATTAACACATACAAAACTACATCATTGTACACAATGATATGATATATTAATGATAATGATTATTGGATGGGTAAGTTAATTTAAATATTTAAATGAGCACCTTCTATGTACTAGGAAAAAGCAAGGTATTATAAATAAATAATTCCTACTTCAAGGAATAATGATAAAACATCTTCCAATTTAGATTAAAAAATGGCTTTCATCTCTGAACTATCCTATCTAATAAAAGAGTAATATAAAAATTAGGCATCACTCCATCACAAAGATGGCCACCACCCAACCTAACCAGTTTGGATCAGTGGATAGAGTGTTGGCCTGCGGACTGAAGGGTCCCAGGTTCGATTCCGGTCAAGGGCATATACCTTAGTTGCAGGCACATCCCCAGTAGGGGGTGTGCAGGAGGCAGCTGATAGATGTTTCTCATTGATGTTTCTAACTCTCTATCCCTCTCCCTTCCTCTCTGTAAAGAATCAATAAAATATATTAAAAAAAAATGGCCTCCCCCATAGCCACAAGATGGCAGCACCCACAGCCACATCCTATCTAATAAAAGAATAATATGCAAATTAGGCATCACTCCATCACAAAGATGGCCACTCCCATAGCCACAAGATGGCTTCCCCCATAGCTATAAGATGGCAGCGCCCAGTCCGGCTCAGCCCCACCACTGAAGTGGTCAGGCCTGTTAGCCAGGCAGGTGGTGGGAGGTGGGGGCCTGAGGGCTGAAACAGCGGATCAGAGGGGGCTGGGGGTTTCCTGCCCAGGCCACAGGCATGGGCAGGAGCAGAGCTAGTGATCAGAGGGGTGTGAGGGTGCCCTACCCAGGCATAAGGCCTGGGCCAGAGGCCTCAGGCCTGGGAAGGGGCAAGGCTGGAGATTGCAGAGGCCTGGGCTCTGCAGAGCCAGCAATCAGAGGGTCAGGGGCGGAGCCTGTGATCGCAGGGGTCTGGGCCCTTGTGTAGCTGGCAAAGCAGGGGTCTTGGGGTCCCCTGCCCAGGCCTGTAGCCTTGGTCAGAGGCTGCCAGTGGGGCAACGGTAGAGCCAGTGATGGCAGGGGGCAGGATTAGAGCCAGTGATTGCAGAGACCTGGGCTCTGTGAAGCTTGCGATTGGAGGAGCTTGGGGGTCTTCTTCATAGCCCTGCAGCCTCAGCCAGAGATTGTAGGCCTGGGGAGGGGTGAGCTGGGATTGGAGTGGCAGGTGTGGAACCAGTGATCAGAGTGAACTACAGAGGAAACACCTTTTCTTACTGCTCATTGGCTAAGCTCCCTGTATGCCACTGGTAATATTCTTAGTAGCTTGGGTAATAAGAATCCAAAAAGTCACTCTAGGGTTTTTCCACCACACTCCTGGAGAAAAAAATGAAGGTCCACTGCTGGAGGTCTAAGAAATGTCATATCCTGCCCTAGCCAGTTTGGCTCAGTGCATTATGCCTCAGCCTGCTGACTGCAGGGTGTGGGTTCAATTCTGACCAAGGGCATGTACCTAGGTTGCAGGTTCCTCCCTGACCAGGGCCCAGGTCAGGGCATATGCAGGAGGCAACCAATCAAAGTATCCCTCTCATTTTGATGTTTCTCTCTGTCTTTCCCTTCTCTTCCACATTCTCTAAAAATCAATGGAAACATATCCTCAGGTAAGGATAAAGAGAAAAAAAAAGAAAAGAAATGTCATATCCTATGAAAGACACATCTTGAAAATGCCTAAAGAAAGTTGTCATTTTTTTATGGTGAAGGGACTGGAGTCCATGTTGATGAAAACACCTTTGTGGCTGTGGTGACTGGTAGTGGCTGCAGCAGTGGGGTGATGAAACTGGTGGCTTCCCCTGATTAGCCTGGTTGCTTCCCACAAAGGGGAGCAGGGAGCGGGCCTAAGGCATCAGAAGGACACCCCCTGAGGGCTCCCAACGTGTAAGAGGGGGCAGACTGGGATGAGGAACAACTCCCCGCCCCCGCACAAAATTTGTGCACTGGGCCCTAGTAAATAATATTTAAATACTATTAACAATGAACAAAGTAACTATTTTAATAAATCAAAAGACAAGAAATGTATCACAAAATGAGGCAAGTAAGCTAGAGGAAAGTATACTTTCTTTTCTGAGATGAAGTGCAATTTCTTATCAGTGTTATGGGTCAATTATGTACATATAACATAAAGAGATTTATAGTAAAGTGTAATTTAGATAAATATAAAGAAAGAAAAGAAAAAATAAAATAAGAGATTTATAAATTTATACTCATGCTTAGAAAAGAACTGAAAATGGGATTTTTATTTCTTGTCATTATTCCAGTTTCCCTAACTCATCTGGTCTCCTAGCTGTTAAAATGTCTGTATTTGAGCTACATATATTAGCATGAAGTCATTATGACCACATGTGTTTTATCAGAGAGCCTATTCACATTTTCCCAGCATAGTTGGACAAACAAAATTCTGTCAACTGAGAAACACTTTGGAAAGCTTTGACTTTGTATGTGTTTTAATAGTCATGTCCCATTCAGAATAGTTTTATTTCCTTCCCCCAAATTATAGCATATATGCAACTAAAACCAGTTTCATCTTTTCCTGTTACTTGAACTAAGCCTGTGGTTTGCAACAGGAGTGAAGTGAACTGTAGGGGGCATTTTGTCACTATGAGGAGACATTAACAGAAGTCATTAAGTTTTGCAAGATTTCTACAATGTGGCAGATAATCTCAGTTGGCAAATAATTTTCCCATGTATCACATAATTTGCCTGAGATTCATGCAAATGAAAAACAGTTTATAATTTCTGAGCATAAATCCTAACTCTTCATTACCTACTAGTGGCCCAGTGCACAAAATTTGTGCACATTGAAAGGGAATCAACTAGAGGAAATATTTTAATATTGCTATTGGTCCTTTCTCTATAATAGAAATGTTCAACTGGCCCCACCCCCACTGGGCTCCCAAGACCCGGCCAGCCCCACCCCCATCAAGCCCCACTGGGCAGGGGAACACAGCCTCACGTCCTGGTGCTGGGTTGGAGGGCATGGCCTCAGGTCCCCTGGCCCTGGCCCATGACACACAGCCTTACCCAGACCTGTTGTGCTGCGAGACCCCAGACTCCCTGCACCACGGGACCCATCAATGCACCTCCTGGTGACCGGTCGTTTGGTTGTTACAGATGAAAACAAAGTCATGCATTAAACCATGCACATTCATTTTCAATGCTTGATTTGTCTACGTTCTCTAAATTGCAAAATAAATAAGATCTTCAGCCAAATAGCATCATAATGGCAAGTTCTTTATATAATGACACATACCATTCTTTCCACTCAGTATGCTCCATTTGAATTGATTACATGTATACAACTCATATGAAAGGCACTGCTGCTTGCTGTGAATAGAAAAAGCATTAGTTCATTACTTAATGCCATAAAGTGGTTTGAATGGCATATACTACCTTGAAGAACAGAAGAAAAAATAACAAAAAACAACAACAAACAAACAAAAAACAACGTTCAGTGCTGTGGACGGCAGGATCCTCTCCCTTTCCCTTTGTTTTTTTCTGCTTTTCCTGTAAACCTATTTGCACTCTGCCTCAAAATCAACACAGAAGACAAAATCAGATGCTGTAATCTGCATTTTATAGTGCCATTTGAGTACAAAGAAGTGCTTTTCAATCTTTATGTTTTTGTTTTTTTTTAATCAATGCAGCTCAACGTTCCAGGAGCCAGGCCAGCATGGCTGTGCAGACACACCTTTGCTAGGTGCTGTCAGGCTTCAGGGCTGGGGCAGGGAACATGCCAGGTGTTGCTGGAAACAAATCAGCTCTGACTCTAGCTAAGGGAAGAGAGGATCAAGCAAGAGCTGAAAGGGAAATGCAGAAAGACTACTGGGTCTCTAAATAGGTCCTTTCAACACAACTCTGGAGCGTGGGAATTTCCCCATTTTCCAAAATGAGGAGATGGAAGTTCAGAGAGATAAGTTCTTCTTCCACGGTTATATAGCCAATACATGGCACAGCCAGGATTTGGTCTCACACCCATTTGTTACAAAGACCTCCTTCACCATATTCTCTGCTTCTCTGCTATAATTCTTGTCCACTATCTTCCTAAGTCCTTCCACAGTCACTGCCTAGCCACTTACCTACTCCTGAATGAGCTCTATCCTGATCTTTCTCTCCAATCCCTTTCTCCCCCAGCAACTGGACCTGTGTCAATGTTCTGTTCACCCTTCCCTCGGTTGGGAAAACAAATGTTGTTTGAGAAACTGAAGCTCCGTAAGAGTAAATATAGGGTCTAATAGGATTCTGAAAACTGAGTTTTAAATTGTGATCTTTTACCTTAACCAAGAACAAATGTAAAGCGGCAAAATTCAGCAATTTCTAAAGCACAGGCAAAATATTACATGTACATAATTTTTTAAAATCTGAAAAGCACAAAGAACTGGCTTTATGCATTCTAGCCCGCTGTTCCACATATGGAGAACATTTGCTCACTGGGGGATTTTATTAAATCAGTAATATAAATAAAATGTCTTATGTGAACGAAGGCTGTATATATAAAGAGAATTTTCCTTCCCTCTCAGGTCATGGGTGGTAGTTTCCAAATTGAGTAATATGCACTTGAGGATTATAATTTAAAACATGACATGTCCCATTATCTAAGATTCAAGGAGCTTGTATATGTAGGAATATAGTTTTACATGTGTACCTGCACAAATATAGAATAAATTCCTATTGTAAAGTATCTTGCTAGTCTAAAAATGTACTGGGTTCATTTCCTTCACATTGATCCACCTGTAACTAACACAGCCTCAAACATAGATGTTATTATTTTACCTTGAAGTCAGGGTCACATTAAGGTCCTACTGGAGGTGTTCACAGAGAGAATAAAAGACCATTTACTGGGAGTTTCAGGCAGTTTGTCCAAGTACCTTCACTGGACTTCCCAATCAAAACTTCTATTTCAACAAATGCTAAGATCCGAGATCTACATGTATGATACCAAGTGTCAAACAATGGTTTGAATCCTCAGACATTCATGTTACTTTTAGCAGTGGTTCGTAAAGAACTGCATAGTTACTTTATACATATGGTATTTTAGACTTTGCCTTCATCTATCAATCATTTCTATCTTTTTTGTTGTTAACTGTCACTGAAGAATTTTTTTTTTTACAATTGATTTTCAGGGAGAGAGGAAGGACGCGTAGAAGGAAGGGAAGGAGGAAGGGAGAGAGAGAAACATTGATGTAAGAGAGACACATCAATTCCATATTAGATCCGATGTGGGGCCAGGGATTGAACCTGCAACCCATGCACATGCTCTTGTCCAGGAATCAAACCACCGACCCTTTCATCCTTGGGCTGATATTCTAAGATCTGAGCATCTGGCATGGCTTATAATATTATTCTAAGATAGGGTATCTCAGATTCATTCCGGAGGCAGAGATTCAGAACATATGATCTTATTTGCAGAGTATCATATCTTTGTAGAATGTTTTTAAAAATACAAGTCAACATATTTTTGTATTTCATCTACACACTATTTTTATATATTTTACTGGCAAAAAGAAATCTACCTTTTATTATTTGTACACCATTAAACTCACAACCAACAGCTCACAGGTCTTAAAACAAAATAAAACACCCAACAAATTATTGAACAAAGAACAAATGGTTGGTTTTCAGTTTCCCTATAGATAGGAATTTGCCATTTCATTTTTTTTTTTCTGTTATGTACTGGCGAAAAGTGGTATCTGGAGCCAAAGACTTGTAAAAAATTATTGGATAACCATTTGAGTTGAGGAAATACTATCTACCAACTTTTCCCCCTTTGTAATCAGGGTAAAGGCAGTCATTAAACTAATAAAAGCGGAATAGTAAAATTAACCGTTTCTCCGGGACGCCCACAGCCAATCAGAATGGCTGTATGCAAATTAGCCCAGCCAACATGGCGGCCGCCACTCACGGACCTGAGTAAACATTTAGGCAGCGTCCCTGCAGCAGGAGCGAAAGCGAAACTACCTGCTTGCTGGCTCCTTAGCCTTTGGCCTGAAGCAAAAACGCACATTTGCAACAATTAAGTGTAACAATTCTTTCATTATAGAAGCCTTGAGGTGTGGCGGCTGCTCCATTCACGGACCTGAGTAAACATTTAGGCAGCATCAGTTGCAGCAGGAGCGAGAGCAAAACTACCTGCTTGCTGGCTCCTTAGCCTTTGGCCTGAAGCAAAAACGCATATTTGCAACAATTAAGTGTAACAATTGTTTCATTATAGAAGCTGCAGGTGAGGCAGAGAGGAGGATTCGTTAGTAAAAGGCTGCCTTAAAGGAACAGCATCAATTATAGGAAACCTGCGTCCAGCCGGCCTTGCTGGGACGTTGGGCAATGGGAGCTGTGGGCAGCCTTAAAGCCCCTCACCCAGGCTGGTCAGGCAGCCAGCAGGTGGACATCCCCGAGGGGTCCCAGACTGCGAGAGGGCACAGGCC
>PVJC01010667.1:29540-43319 GCA_004026665.1 Murina feae | reverse complement strand
TGCCCTCCAACCCTGCTGCCTCTTTCCCACTCATGGGTCCTGGGTCCTGCGCTGTCCCGCCCTGCAGCCGCTCTGTGCATTCGGGAGGTCCCTCAGCCCAGCCTGTGCCCTCTCGCAGTCTGGGACCCCTCGGGGGATGTCCACCTGTTGGCGTGCCTGACCAGCCTGGGTGAGGGCCTTTAAGGCTGTCCACAGCTCCCATTGACCCAACGTCCCAGCAAGGCTGGCTGGACACAGGTTGCTGCGGTTTCTCTCCTATAATTGATGCTGTTCCTTTAAGGCCTGGGGTTATCTTCTATAATTGATGCACTGTTCCTTTAAGGCGGCCTTCTAACTAACGAAGCCTCCTCTGCTTCACCTCGCAGCGTCTATAATGAAACAATTGTTACTTTTACTGGTTAGGCCCGGGCTGCTCTTTCCTTCAGCTCCCGAGGATTCTATGATTGTTAACAATGTTTCAAAAAGCTGTGTTTCGCTAGAGGCAGTGTAATCGGAGCTGAGCTGAGGGGCGCAGCTTCACTTTCCCTCCTGCCGCAATGGAAAGGGCTGTTTACTTAGGTCCGTGAGTGGCGGCTGCCATGTTGGCTGGGCTAATTTGCATACAGCCGCTCTGATTGGCTGGTGTGCGTGGCTTACCCTGTCTCAGAGAAACGGTTAATTTTACTATTTCGCTTTTATTAGTTTAGATTATGTATGTATAATCACAGTTTCCCCAAAATATCCTGTATGGCCAGTTTATTAAAGCCGGATCCAGTCAAGGACCATGCGTTACATGTGGCTCTTACATGTTCTGTGTCCCTTTTAGAGCAACCTTCCTCCCACCCCACCTTGCTTTCCCCCAGGACATTAGTTGTCCTGTTCAATAAGGGTGGGGCAAAAGTAGGTGTACAGTGTGAGTATGCAAAACACAGACTTGTTCATATGGAAAATAATACAATAATTAATAAATAACAACAGAAGAATAAACTGTGTTCACACACTCACAACTGGAAACCTACTTTTCCCTACACTGTATTCCTTCTTCAGGAAGATTTCATACAACTTTGCACTTTTGTATCATCACTGGACCACAGTACATGTGAACTGATGTTTTTAAAATTACTTTTGATTAGCATAATTATATTGCATTGCCTTTTTTTTTATTGTTGCTGTTAATCCTCACCTGAGGATATTTTTTTTCCATTGATTTTTAGAGAGAGTGGAAGGGAGAGCAGAGAGAGAGAAACATTGATGTGAGAGAGACAATCAATTGGTTGCCTCCTGCCCCTGCCCCTGCCCCTGCCCCTAAGTGGTTTGGGGATCAAACATGCAATCCAGGCACATGCCCTTGACCAGGAATCAAACTGGAGACCCTTCAGTGTGTGGGCTGGCACTCTAACCACTGAGCAATACTGGCCAGGGCAATATTGCGTTGCTTTTTAGATTTCTTTTTGGTCTGTAAAAGCTATAATTTAGAGATGCATATTGCTAACATATCACACAGGTTTAATAATATATCATGCACTTGAATTAAATTATATATAAAGAATATATTATATATAATTATATATAGTCACAATATATATGCAGACTACTAGAGGCCCAGTGCACAAAATTAGTTCACTGGTAGGGTCCCTAGTGGCTGCCAGCTGCCAGCTGGGTACTCCTTCCCTTCCCTCAGCTGACCCTGCCCCCTAGTCGAACTCCCGGTCGAGGGGACAGTTTGCATACTATGCTGTCATATATTATGTATATAATTTATATAAAATGTATATGTGTTATTCTGTGTATATATAGAATGTTTATATTCAGAAAATTCTAGAAAAATGGAAGTGACTTGTGATCCTGACAGCTACTGGTTATATGCTCAAGGATAACTGTGCGCTCATCCTAATTTGGGGGTGCTTGTCCACTCTAGTCATCGTCAGCTGCCCCCAACCCCAAATCAGTACTTATTCCCGGTCCTACATTACGTTGGTTATGTGTCCAGAGCTGGCCCCCTGGCCGTGTCACCTGCCACAAGGACTTGCTTCTGCCCCACCAGGCGTTGTGGCCAGGCTTCCTGCCTCTCACAGCATCTTCCTGATGCCTGGACAGTCGTTTCCTGGAGATTAAGCGGAATTACTAGTATTTAGCCAGCAGCTCATGACCTTTTTTTTCCTTGTCACCTTAACTTCATGCCAACCTTTTCTGGGAGGGAGGGTTTTCCTCCTTGCACACGAAGCCCTGTGCCGGCCAGCGGTGCAGCCTGCTCTGTCGCCTGGGAGGGTTAGTGGGAGATTTCGGAGGTCACTTGAGCCAGATGGGAAGATGTGAGCTACGTAAGCGGCGGCGGAACTAAGCCACCACGGGCTGTGGAGGTTTGTTTGGAAGGAGACAGAGCTGGTCTTTGAAAATGTTAAGTGAATTGCTAACATTTAAAACTTGGGTGCGCTCACAACAAGAATACAGATCATGGGGCTTTTGACAAATGGGGAGGTCCTTCCATCCTGCGAGAGGCTGGGCCAAGGGCAGGCTGCCCTGTTGGCAGGACGGAACTTTCCAGTTGGCCCCTCACACTCCCCGTGGTGCAGAAGCCACGGAGAATCACCCAGCAAAACGTATCAGACAATCGCTATGCAGGCACAGGAGTAGCTGACAGACATGTCCCTTCCTTTGAGTATTGTGGGAGATGAACTAGATAGGAGTGGACAGGTATGAATCATTTAACAAATATTGATGGAGCCCTACCATGTGCCAGACGAGGTTCTAGCAAGAGATAGAGCAGTGAATGAGGCAAAGTCTCCTGGCACTCACATTGCGGGGGGTGGGAGGGGGGGCAGTGAGGAAAGGGAGACAGACAATAAACAAAATAATCTAAGTAAAACACATCTGTTAGAGAGCGGTAAGAGCTACGGATAGGAGCAGTCTGGCAGTGGTCAGAGGGGAGGGCACTTGGGGAAACGGGATGAAAAATGGTGGAAGGATTAGCCAAAGAGCACATATGCACACCCCATGGACACAGCAATGGTGATGACCAGAGGGAAGGGGCTGCAGGGAGGGTGGAGGGAGCAAAGTGGGGGGAAATAAGAACATCTGCAATAGCGTCAACAATAAAAATAAAGGAAAACAAAAAAACAAAAAGCTGTGGGTAAACAGTTGAGAGGGGAAGAGGTTGGTGGTAGGGCTTGCCATTTTCTATCCAGAGGTCAGCGAAGGTCACAGAGAGGGTGACTTGAAGGAAGAACAGAGCCAACTAGGGAGGGAGTATCTGGAGGAAAGTGTTTCAGGCAGAGGGACAGCCGGGGCAAAGGCCCCGAGGTGGGGTCACGCCTGGGGAGTTGTGGAGAGAGGGGGCCAGGGTGGCTGGAGGAGCCGGCCGGGGAGACAGTGGGAAGCTGAGGTCAGGGCTGTGAGGACGCAGACTTCTCCTGACTTGAGCGGAGCAGCCTTGTCATCCGCACAGGACCCCTCGCCCGCTCTGTGAGGAAGGACTCGGGAGGGCTGAGGAGCAGTGAGAAACCACCACCAGACCTGGGGCAGGATGGGAGCGATGGAGAGGGAGAGGATGGCCTGACTCGGAGCATCTTGGAAGTGGGAGATGGATGGTTGATTGCACGGGGACAGCGGAGAAAGAAAGGATGAAGGAAGTCCCCGGTTTCTGTTAGTGTCTTGCCGAGTGGCAGGATAGAGCTGCCATGGACGAGCTGAGAATCCGTAGAAGAGCAGGCGGAGGGAGCCCAGGGGTTCGGTTTGGAATGTGCACACGGGGACAGGTGGGAGCTGATGCATTGTCAGCGGCCATTGGGTGTTTAAAGCCAGAGAGGCTCAGGGATGCCATGAACAGGGGGAGTGCCGGCAGAGGAGAGGGAGGGCCAGGTCTGCCGCGTGAAACTGGAAGGTGAGGGAGACCCAGCGCGAGAGACGAAGCGGGCGCCCGTTACTGGGAGGAAACCAGGCAGATGCGAGGTCTGGACGCCCGGACTGTTTCCGGGAGGATGAACTGTGTCGATGCTGCTGGTGGGCCAAGCGAATTCCCCATTGGATTTAGCAAGGGGGAGGGGTCAGTCTCCTCTAGGCGCTGGTTTCATCGCCCTTCAGTTAACAAATCGTTCATTCGTCCAAAATACATCAAGCGCTGTGGCCACCAGCTTCCAAGACGGTCCCCAACGCTGATTCTTCCCGCCACAATGAGCAAGGCTGGCTGACCTGTTAGCCAACCGGATGTGGCGGAAATGGTGGTGTGTGACCTCCAAAACCATGCCAGGTGTCTGGAATTAGAGAGCGGTGGTGATTGTGCATATCCTTAAAAAAGAAAAACAAAAAACAATGAATTGTGTGCTTTAAAAGGGTGAATTTTATGGTATGTGGATTTATCTTAATAAAAGAAAAAATATGGTGGGAAAAGTAATTGAGATGATATGGATCGGATCAGTCATGTCAGTTGCCACAATATGTGTAATACAATGTGTTGTTCTACCTTTTAAAAAAGACATGTGACTGCCTGCCCGCCCCCTCCCCCTTACTCCAGGGAAAGCTGGTGTCATGTCACCAGGATACTCAGAAGCTCCCTGGAGAGGCCACGATCGCCCTGCAGGATGCTGGGAAAGACCGTTTTCTCCACACGACAGGACACAGTGCATTGTGTGCCTGAGCCAAGCAGCAATGCTGGTCTCGGGACCGAGGGGGTTCCGAACACCCCACCCACCCAATATGTGCTGGTTTGGCAGGTTGACTATTTTGAGTTAAAGGCGCTTGAAAAAGAGCAGGTGCCAGGAAGTCTGTCTGCCCGGCCCCCTATGCTTCCTAAAAGTGGGAAATAAACCTCCCAAGGGAAAGACGCCTTCCCTGCACCCGGAGGGAAAGAACATTCTTGTCATTGGACATGGGGAGTCAAGCCCCAGGGGCATCTGCACAAACTGTGTTAAAAATAATCCTTACCAAAAATAAATAAACAAGCAGCAAAATGGCGGCTAAAATGCAGAACCACCATCCCTCAGAACCACCTGAAATCCAGCTGAACGAAGTCCTACAGTTAGGAGATTAAAGAAGCAGCACATCAAGACTGGTAGGAGGGGCAGAGAGTCGAGGCAAAATCATGGAACTGTCTGGTCCCACACTCACATGTGGTGGTTTAAAATCCGGAGGGTTGTCTTGGCTCTGGAGATTTCCCCAAGGGGCAAGGGGCCCCAGCCCCACACCATGGCCCCCAGCCCAGGGTTCCAGTGCTAGGAAGAGAAGTCCCCACAACTTCTGGTTATAAAAACCAACGAGGATTGTGGCTGAGTGACATGAAGGCTGCTGGAGTCCCAAGCAGTTCCTCTTTTTTGTGGTTGTTGTTAGTCCTCAGCCAAGGATATTTTTCCATTGATTTTCAGAGAAAGTGGAAGGGAGGGGGAGAGACACAGAGAGAGAAACATCAATGTGAGAGAGACACATCGATTGGTTGCCTTGCACACAAGCTCCGACCAGGGCCCGGGATCAAGCCTGCAACTGAGGTACATGCCCTTGACTGTAATTGAACCCAGGTCCCTTCGGTCCATGGGCTGATGCTCAATCCACTGAGCCAAACCAGCCAGCGCCCAAGCAATGCCTCTTAAAGGGCTCATGCAAGGACATACTTGGACTCACTCCCTCTGAGATCCAGTGCTTCCAGTGCTAGGGCAGCAGCTTGAAAGAAACCTGAGACATTTGGGGAAGAACTAACTTGTCCAGAATCAGGGCAAGAGCTGGAGGGGCAGCTTCTTCCCAGAGAGAAGTGCTGGCAGAGACCACCGTTCCTTTGCAGAGTCCTCTCTGCCACAGAGCCATATCTGAATCTCCATCAACCTGACTCGCACTTTTTGCTGTGCCCTGATGATTCCCTGAGACCCTGCCCCTCCCTACTAGCAGGCTTATCCATACCATCTCCAGTGGCTTTTCCATGCAACTGGCCTCTCTTGCTTCATGCTTCGTCTTTCCTAAAATCTCTGAAACAAAAAAACAGCTGGCATCAGCATCCCCCATACCTCTCCATAAGTGCCCCCAGGCCCAGCACTAGCAGCAGCCCACCTTAGTTCATAGCTTGGCTTCTCCTGGGCACCTCCAAACCCAACACAAGTAGCAGTCATCTGCAGATTGTTCTGTAGCTCATAATGGGTGGCCCAAGGCAGGGCACAGGCAGTGGCTGACTTTGCACCTCCCAGGAAGCTCCAGAGCCAGTGCACCTGGTGGTCAGTTTTGACCATGTTGATTACAACCCCACCACCTCCGTTTAGTGACACACTCAAGGGATGGACTCAGTGAGTACCAAAGCCCCACTGATGCAAGTCCTATTCCACAGGGTCAGATCCTGCACAGCAGCTCTTCCACTGTAGTTGCAGCAGATCCTTGCAACTAATTGGCCTTGCGGGGGTTAGGTGGGGGGGTCAATCCCTCCTAGTGATGTTCTCATCAATCAAGGCTCAACTACAGTAGGATAGTGCACACAGCTAACATATGTGTGCATCTGGAGTGCCCAGCTCAGGAGACTGGGGAGGCTGAGCCATGGGCCCTACAGGACACTCTACCAATTCCAGGATACATAGCAGCTCTACCTAATACATAGAAACAAACACAGGGAAGCAGCCAAAATGTGGAGACAAAGAAACATGTTGCAAATGAAAGAACAGGAGTAATCTCCAGAAAAAGAACTAAGTAAACTGAAAGCCAGAAAACTGCCAGATACAGAATTCAAAACAATGGTTGCAAGGATTTTCAAGGAACTTACTGAGACTTCAAGGACCTTAGTGAGAACATCAACAATATAAAAAGGACCAATCAGAAATGAAGGCTACACTAACTGAAATAAAGAATAATTTACAGGATACCAACATTAGAGTAGAGGATGCCAAGAATTCAAATCAAGAATTTAGAATACACGGAAGCAAAAAACACCCAATCAGAAGAGCAAAAAGAAAAAATAACCTAAAAATATGAAGAAAGTATAAGGAGCCTCTGAGACAACTTCAAAAGTACCAACATCCACATTATGGGGGTGCCAGAAGGAGAGGAGAGGGAGCAAATTGAAAACCTATTTGAAAAAATAATGACAGAAAACTTCCCTTACCTGGTAAAAGAAATAGACGTACAAGTCCAGGAAACACAGAGATTTCTAAACAAGATAAACTCAAAGAGACCCACACCAAAGCACATCATAATTAAAATGCCAACGGTTAAAGACAAAGAGAGATCTTAAAAGCAGCAAGAGAAAAGCAGTTAGATACCTACAAGGGAGGGCCCATAATAACACTGTTAGTTGATTTCTCAACATAAACTTTGCAGGCCAGAAAGGAGTGGCAAGAAATATTCAAAGTGATAAAAAGCAAGGACCTACAACCAAGATTATTCTACCCTGCAAAGCTATTGTTTAGAATTGAAAGTCAGATAAAGAGCTTCCTAGCCAAGAAAAAGCTAAAGGAGTGCATCGCCACCAAACCAATATTACATTAAATGTTAAAGTGTCTTCTTTAAGAAGCAGAAGAAGAAAATACAGATTAAAAAAATATGAACAATAAAATGGAAATGTATTTCCCAATTAAACCTAAAAATCAAAATAAATGAACGAGCAGAACAGAAACAGACTCATAGATACAGAGAACATTTTGCTGGTTGCCAAATGAGAAGGGTGTTGAGGGGATGGGTGAAAAGGTGAAGGAATTTAGAAGCACAGACTAGTCATAGCCCATGGACACAGACCATAGACAGGTGAAGACCCGGGATGGGGTGAGAGAGGGGTGGAGAATGGCAAAGAAGGGAAAATAGGGGACATCTGAAATACTCTCATCAATAAAATAAATGTAAATAAATAAATATTTTTTCTTCCTTTCATCGCCCCATAAACTTTAGTTATTTGTTCACAACTAGCTCTTCGTTCAGCCTAGTCAATAAGCACATGCTTGCCTGCTTCTAGGATCTTCATTTTCCTCCCATGAAGGTTCCCAGGTGCATGTAAAAACACTATGTAATACAAGTTGTATGCTTTTCCCCATTAGCCTGTCTTGCATCAACTTAAAGAGCACAGAGGAAAAGCTTTGCCTTCCCTGCAATATTATCTTGCTAACTTAACAGCCATATTTTCTTTTCCTTACAGTGAAATATTATTAACATTTCCTTTCATGCTTTGTCCTTAGATGTGGTTCCATCCAAGAAAGAACCATAGTCAGGGATTCACGTCCATCTGAGTTGCTGGCCTGCGTCTTCCCAGGTAGGCTCACTGGAGAAGGTCCTGGTTAAGATAAATTTATCTTAGGAAAGGGAAACAGGTGTTCAGAGAATCAATCTGCCCTGGGAGGTGGGGGGTAAGGAGTAAGGGAGTGGAGACTTTAGCCCTGGGGCATGGAATAGGTAGGCCCCACAAGAAGGGCAGGGAGCAGAGACTTCCTTTCATTCTTCTCGCTGACCACAGTTCTGTTTTCCTTGGTTTCCCCACCATCATCCCCACCCCATTCTCTTCCATGGCCAAAGGAGCTCTGGGGAAAACAAAAACATAGCTGAGCCTCACTAGTCACAATACGAGAAGACACTAAAACTACCACAGCTCCCATTTAGTGAGAATTTTCCTTTCCATGCTACATATACAATAACCTACGTAAGTTATCACATATATATGCATGCGCGCACGCGCACACACACACACATCCTTAAAATAGAAGCAAGCACTGTATTAGCCCCATTTTATAAATGAACTAAGTACAGAGAGAGGTTAAGGAGCTTGGCCAAGGTCAAGGTGGAGGAGGCCTGCGTCTGGACCCAGACAACCACAATGCAATCCATTGAAAGGGTTATCGAGTGGGAGGCATCAGTAGAAATCTTTTTAAAGATGTGCATATTTGATTCAAAATATTTGTGCATCTGGGAATATCTCAAGCCACCCATTCTTCTCATTTTATATGTATTTTAATACTAAACTATCGCACCAACAAAAATATCATTGTTGCGGTTCTTAAAAATAGCAGCTCAGACAAGGATATAAACATTGCCCAAAGCGGCTTTGCCATGAGTAATGGCTAATTACAAATAAAATTTACAAGGAGAGGAGGGTGGCTGTCTGAGCAAACACAGTCCGAGACACGGGGTGTGTCGGGTAAAGGATTGAAATTCCACGAAGTCTTTGCAGCGTGGCTGGGCAAGAACAGGAGCCCTTAGCCTGCTATTTGATGTGTTATCATGTCCTCCTGTTAATAAACGGTCAGGTTCCTATTGGGCAAGCTCCTGGCCACGATGCACAAAGGCATTGTCCCCGGGATGTACAGTAGTTAAATTTCAAATGCATCCTAATGAACCGAAGCCCAGGGCTGGTAGAATTTTCAATAGAACTCGAGGGGTGATTTCATTTCCCTCCGTCTCTTTGGAGTTCTGCAATTGGGTTTTGTCCGCTTCCCCTGGCCCCAAGTCTATCCATCTTTGTCTCTGCAATCTGCTAGTGGCAGCTAGCCTACAAGATGCACCTCTGTGCTCTGGTTTGGTTTAAAAAGGCATTCGTCTTGGTTATGGGGAATAATCTGTGCTAATGTGTGTTTTATTTCCAGCGAGTCTTATTGATCTGCACTTTCCATTCTTCCTTATTAATGTCCAGCAGCCCAACTTTTAATGGGTCAGATTTCAGAGAGACTGCATCCTCTCCTTGGGATGTAGGCCCCCCTCATACTTCTGGAAACACAAGTAGTGTAACTGGTCCCTGATCCATATGCATGGATTGGTTCATGGGAACATCCCAAAGTCCTAGACGCTAAGGAGTATTTCTCAAGTGGTTATAAAGCCATTATGGTCTACTAAGAGGTTGTGGGGTGGGGAGGGGAGGCAGAGGGCAGAGAGGGGGCTCAAATCCACTTTTTCTAAGCTGGAGGATCTCTGGGTTGGGTTTCGGGACTGCCTGAACCTAACATTTCAATAGTTGCCTGATCCCAAGGCTGTCCTGTTGCTTATGGGAATTCTCAGCGTCCTCCCTTCGGTGGCTGTTGCTAATGAGGCCAACAGAAACTTAGAGGCAAAAGAGGTCATGCCAAGCCATGAGGTTACCTTTTTAACATAAATGTCATATTCTGGAATAGTTTTAATGTGATAGAAAGGCTATCAAGATAGTATTGAGAATTCCCACGTACTCTTCACCCGGGTTCCCCTCATTGCAGCATCTGACATACCAAGGGCCAAGGTACATGTGTCAAAACGGAGGAGCAGAGTGTCCACTGGTGTCCTGCTTCTGTCCAGGGTCCAATCCAGGGAACCACGCTGCGCTTTTACTGATTTTTTAAAAATTCTTCTTTTATTTTCATCTTGCTGACCTCACTACAGCATCGGGAGTTTTTTTTCTTCCTTGCTTTCTTTCCTGCTTTTTGCATTGTTTTTGATGTTCCATTAAAAATCACAGAAGAGTAAACCCTCTGAAAGGAAGCCTGGGACCTGTCTAGTCCAGTATTTCTAAGTGGTGGTACCCTTCCCACTGGTGGTACAAACGAGATAATTTAAGGTGGCACACCAATGAACATTTCTTGTGGAAGCGGTTATGTATATATTTCAGTGGCTTTTAGAAAAGTATATAACAAGCCAGTAAGACCATTTTACGTCCATTATTTTACGTCCAAGGACGAGACTAAGTGTAAAAAGTGAATTGATATAAAGGCAGCTTAAGGGAGAGCATTGGGTGGTTGGGCAATGACTCACAGAGAAGTTAAACTCTGGGAGAGGAACGCGTTAAGGCCTGAAACTGGGACGCGCTGGTCTCTTTCAAATGCTTCCTTATCACATGAGGAAACTGAGGCCGAGGGAGTGGCTTGTGCCCTACAGCTGCCCAGTCCACTTCATCCCTAACCCTTCCCTGGGCAGTGCCTGCCCCCCAGGTGGCCTCGGGCAGAGCCAGGGCCGGTCCTGGGTGTCCTGTGCATCCAGCCAGGTGACGGTGCAGGGACGGGCTCCATGAGACTTGAGAGCAGTCTGCCAGGGGAAACTTGGCCTTCATCTCAATAAAGGACTCAGTCATCAGTGTGGACGGGAGCGATCACCCGTGGCCCCTCCGCACGGAGGTCCAGCCCCAGCCCTGGACAAGGCAGCTTCTACCACCCAGTCCGCAGGGATCGCCGGGTGGAAGCCTCGGGAAAGTGTGTCAGATGCTACTCTCCATCCGGGAATGGGGGCGGTTATGAATCCATACACAGATTTGCCATGTTAAAAAGTACATGACAAAAAGATGAGCCGAAAACTTTTAAGAACTAGTTAGCGATAAAGGGAAGGGCAGAAAGGGACAGAGGGGTCAAGCCAGAGCTTCTTTAAAAAATAATTTGGTTCGTTTTATTTCCATCGCCGCTAAGTGTGTTACATAACTAAAACTTAAATTTAGCTTTGAGAAAAGCAACCCCCAGAATTTGAAAACAGACCTAACTATAGCATACGGGGTTGTAAACCTCCCTTTGCCCACCCTGTATTTACTCGGTAGCATAGGTACACGGAAAGCAAAGATTTCAAGGGCCTCAAAACACAATCATGTGAGTGTATGTCCTTGGTGGGGGTATATGCCCCGAGGACAAAAAGAATTACAAAAAAAAAAAAGAATCTTAAAATCAGTGTTTCCATAATCACATTGTTGGTGGTCAGGTTGGTACTGCTATTCTAGAACAGTTAAGTGTAAATTGTGGGATACGCAAATATTTATGTCCTAGGTAAAGTCATTTTGTTAAAAACAGCTTATAAAGAAAAGTCATTGCAGATTAATATGTATCATTCTGTGAAATACTAGAGAGGATAAGTCACTGGAACAAAAGTCACCCATAATCTTACCGTGCAGGGATAACCAGCATTAACACTGCATATCTTTCTACTCGGTTTTCTATGCATCCTTCTTTTACAAAAATGACCTCATCCTGAATATATGTTCCATAGCCCAGGTTTCAAATTTTGTATTACTGCGTGAAGTTCTTTTGAGATTCCCACATGTTTTTCTGCATCCACTAGATTATAAACTGCATGAGAGTGGGCCTTTGAACAATATTCCTCCAACCTTATTCAAGTACCTCATCTCAAATTTTGCCATATAAGCATAACACAGGTCAACTATTTGAGTATTTTCCTTTAAAGTTACTCCCACTTTCTTCTCTTAGCCTAACGTTATGCTATTGTCTCCTTGAAATTATAGACTCGATAAACCAGTTGTATATGCTTTCAATATGAGTTAATATAAATACGTAACGAATACAGTGTCAGTGTTCATCTGTGTATGGTTGTCCATCATCTTGTGAACAGCCAGAGGGGTGTGCACCACATTTGACAAAGTTCTATAGCATCAATTTTCAAGGCTAAATAGATTTTAGTTTTTTCTCAGGATTGTGTGTGCATTCTATGAGTTTTAACGCACTTTGGGAGTTGTGCAACCACCACCCCAATCAGAATACAGAACAGTTCCGTCAGGCCCTAAATTCCCCCTGCTGCCCCTTGTAGACCTGGACCCTGGACAGCCCGTGGTCTCCTACTGTTGGGTCATCAAGTTGTTCCCTAGTTTTCTCATTGATGATTAACCCACTTCCTTTCAGTATTGTCGTGTTTGAAGTCCTCTGGGATAGCTTCAGATGACAATCAATCTGGGGTTCCTAAGTACTTATATAAAGACCCAGACAGATATAACTTAGTTGGTTTTTCTTCTGTTTTAATTCTCTGCCTCCCCCAAGACTTTATACATGTATTAATCATCACTGAGGACATTATTTTCCCATTGATTTTTTTTTTAGAGAGAATGGAAGGGAGGGAGAGAAGGAGAGAAACATTGATGTGAGAGAGACTCATCAATTGGTTGCCTGCCAGAGGTGCCCCAACCCAATCAGGGCTGGCAATTGTTTCTGAGTACAATTAAATGAAGACAAACTGTGTACATATTTCAAAGATGGAGTGTCTCAGGATGCGGAATTCTCGCTAACATTCCATTAGTCCCTCTCCATCCTGTCATGGTCAGCAATCTAGCCCTTATGCTAACCTTACCTTCCAGTACAAGTAACCATCTCTCAGAAGCTGGTGCCCAAGAAAGACATTACGAATCAAACCTGCACTCTTCAACTGATCCCTGATGTGCCTTGGAGCCCTTCTCTGCTTAGCTCCCCAGGCAGGTGGTCCGAGTTAGCATACTAATTGAAATGTATTTGCTATTCGAACTCAGTCTTGGGTCACGGTTGAAACAATCTCTGCCTCCATCTTGACCTACTGGGTCTCTAAGCCCACAAGTCTCCAGTCCTCACACCTGTGTTCACTTCTTCCCACTGACAGACCCTGTTCCAATACTTAGGTAGGGTAGGAAGAGGGCGTGGCTAAAAAGGGGGTAGCACCAAGTAGTTCTTTGGGGTGATGGAGGTGTTCTGAGTCCTGATTATAGTCATGATTACACAAATTGATACCTATGGTAAAACACATCAAACCATCCACACACACACACACACACACGCACAAAAAGAAAAGTCCATTTAAAACATGCTAACACTTTTTTCTCTTAGCCTGACCTTACGTATTGCCTCCTTGAAATGACAGGCTTATAAACCAGTGAGCGTGCTTCCAGTGTGAGTTCATAGGAATACGAGGAAGCGTGGGTGCGGTGATTCCAGAGGTGACTCGAATGCACTGTCGTTTGTAAACAAATGAAAAGTAGTGAACCAATCTCCAACGTGGGTCCTCCACCTCACCCGGCAGGTCACTGGTATCTGTCTCTCGTAAGTGAACTTACGTCCTGACACCACTGAGGCCGGAAGGTGTTGAGGCAAACGACTGTGTCTAGTTTGTAGCTTTCTGATTTGGGCTGTAGGTGTCCTATTTTCCTAGCAAGCAGGCCTT
>PVJC01010667.1:0-29440 GCA_004026665.1 Murina feae | reverse complement strand
CCTGGCCAACCCAGATGAAGAGATGCCTCCCGTTTGAATTCTCACAGCACCTGTCCTGATCTGGACCAGAAAACGCTCTCAATCCAGCTAGGGAGGGCCAGTTCTTGGGGGAAGGATGCCCCCACACGTAATTCCTTCCACATTCTCAGCACACAGCTCATGTGTAGTGAAGCTATTGTAATAGCCACATAGAGCCGTGGTTTTCCACATGTGGTCCCAGCCAGCAGCATCCGCAGCATCTGTAAACCGGTAATAAATGCAAACTCTCAAGCCCCACCCGAGACTTACTGAGTCAGAAACTCTGGGGGTGCAGCTCAATGATCAGTGTTACACAGACTCTCCAAGTGGTCTTGGCATTTCCTGAGGCGCTAAATGTGGAGAACCACTGGCCTAAAGTACTGCTTCTCACCTGACTGTGCCTTACAGGTGGGGGTGGGACCTGAGAGTCTCCATTTATAACCAGCGCCCAAGCCACGCAGATGTCGCTGATGCTGCTGGCCAGTGGACCACACATTGAGTTCCTAGAGCAGGACCCCAGCTCTATCTGAGGCTCATCCACCCAGCAGCTTCCCCTTCTCTCCTGCCTACACAATCAAAAAGTGCATCCCGCCAGCATTACCTTGAAAATACCCAGAGTCTGACCACTTACCTTGTCCATCACCCAGTCCTAGCCACCATCCATCACTCACCTGGATAACTGTGCTAGACTCCCAACTGGTATGTACCCACTTCCATGTGTCCCACTAATGACTACTTTCTATATAGCTCCCAGAGTAACCATCTTTAACATTGGCTCAGATTATATCATATAACATATCATATCATATATCATATCATATCATATCATATCATATCATATCATATCATATTCTCTACTCAGTTCCCATCAATGGTCCTACCTAACCTCCAGCACCCCACTCCCATCTTTCTGACCTAATTCCCTACAACTCTCTCGCCAGCCGTGCTGACCTAAACCACAAGCACATTCCGGCCACAGGAACTTGGCATGTTGTCTTTTCTCTTTCTTGAAAGGGCTCCCCACCACACTGCTTACTCTCTGACCACCGTAGTTAATTAACACTGGCGCTCCCGCCACCCCCACCTCGAGCACTGTCATTCCCCTGTATTCGTGATCTCTTATTCTGTAACAGACTATCCCAAAACTGCATGGCACTAACCACAATAATGGTTTGCCATTCACGTGGTTTCGCAATGACTTTTCATCTCCATGTGTTGTGGGCCAACGATTCAGTCAGGGCACAGCCGGGACGGCTTGCCTCTGTCCACACTGGTTGGAACCTCAGCTGGAAGACAAAAAGGCTGAGGACGGAGACCATCTGCAAGCCCGTCACTCACATGCTGGCTGTCACCTGGAACCTTCATGCACGATCTCCGCATAGAGCCCGGGCTTCCTCTCAATATGGTGGCCAGATTCTAAGAGCAGGGCCCCCAAGAGGTAGAGAGAGGGTCGGGCAGAAACTGTATCCACATCACACCCCCCTGCCACGCGCTGTTTATTAGGCATGGGCAGGGCCCAGCAGTTTTCTTAGAGCTGTGTCGCTTCCGGACATGTTATGTACCTATTTCTGTGTGTGTTTGTTGTCCTTTCTTGTCCAAATGTCAGCTCCTTGAGAGCAGGGTCATATCTGCCTTGATCACACCTGTTGCTCGTGACCATGCCTGATGCGTAATAGGTGCTCAGATATGTTTTTTGAGTGGGTCAGTGACCATGCAGCAGTGCCTGTTTGATTTGGAAAACAATCAGACTGTTGGCTGGAAATCCAAAAAACCTGCAGAGGGAAACAGTCTGATGACACAGAAGACCTGCGAGGCTTCATGAAGCGATGCTCTGTGGCGGAGAATGGGGCGCGGCTAACGCTCCTTCCTGGGATTACTCCTGGTCCGCTGTTCAGCTGAGAGGCTCTTCCCTTCCCAAATGGGATGCTGTTTCCCAAGGGGAAGGCCTGAGTCTTAGGTTCTTGGTATTCTGCTCAAAACTCAGTGGCCAGCCTGGCTGGCATGGCTCAGTGGTTGGCTATCAACCTAAGAACCAAGAGCTCACGGTTCAATTCCCTGTCAGGGCACATACCCGGGTTGTGGGCTCTATCTCCAGTCTAGGGTGTGCAGGAGGCAGCCGATCCATGATCCTCTCTCATCACTGATGTTTCCATCTGTCTCTCCCTTCCTCTCTGAAATCAATAGAAATATATTTTTTAAAAAACCTCAGTGGCTACCTAGTTGAGAGACAGCAGAGATGGTGGAATAATATTCGCAGCTGTTGCTTATTGAGTGTGTGCTGGGTGGCAGGTCCTGTGTGAAACATTTGGTGTGCGTTGCCTCTTGGTCCTCAAAAGGAGTTGCATCCATCTGATGATGGAGACACCAAGATGTAGGGAGATACAGAGCAAGAGGGATCCATGGAGGGGACTCAGACTCAGCCCATCTCTGTAGTCTGGTTATGCCTCATGCTGTGTATAGCCAACCAATATATACTGTGTGGATATATATAATTGGAGTCTATGATTTGGAGGTAAATAAATTTATTATTCTAAGTTCCATATCTGCCATATCCAGACTAAAGCAGAGGAAGACACATCACCTAGAGATACCGAAATGGAGACAGATGGAGTCCCTGGGATGTTGAGGTGCCTCCTATGGGGGATGGGTAAGTCTGTTTTACTATATATTAACACTGGGTAGCTGAGATGACATTTTTGAAATTTTATGCAAAGAAGAAGGATATAATATGTGTGTCTATGTGATTCAGAGAGAATGGCGGCCATTGAAGTTGTGCAGTAAATTGCTCTTGTCTTCCCAGCAAGGTTGTCTTCTCACGGCCACCTTGCTTCCTTTGGAGAACTCTCTTCACACTCATGGAAGGCTGCCAATCCAGATGCCTTATTATATATCCCATACCGACCACCCATAGATCAGCCAATGAGAGAACTCGGTTTCACCACCTGCTACCAACACTCCCTCCCTGATTGGTTCAGAACTAAACGAGGGATCACGCTGAGCCAGTCAGAGCACTCCCCAGGACACAGTGAGTATGGAGAATAAATTTCCCTTAAAGGAAAACTGCCCTTGCCCTTGTGGCTCAGTTGGTTAGGCTCATCCCATGCCTCAGGAGGTTGCCAATTTGATTCCCAGTTAAAGGCACGTGCTGGGGATCTCTCACATCAATGTTTCTCTCTCTCTCCCTTTCCCCTCCCCTCCTATCTTTCTAAAAAAATCAGTAAGCTATTTTTAGAGAGAGAGAGAAAGGAAAACTATTCAAGTCAGTATCTTTAGATCCAGGTTGTCCTCACCTCCACCTCTGTCCCAGATAGAGTCAGTCTACTTATAATCATTGATTGGCTGCCTCCTGCAAGTCCCCTATTGGGAATCTAGCCTGTAACCCAGGCATGTGCTCTTGACCTGGATTGAACCCGGGACCCTTCAATTCACAGGCTGATGCTCTAGCCACTGAGAAAAACAGGCTAGGGCTTATTTAAAACTTAATGAATACTGTCAAATGGCTCTCAATGACAAATAGTCAAGAAAAGGAACAGCTCTGACTCAGTAGTTAGAGCATCAGCCTAAGGACCACAGGTTCTCATGTTTGATTCCTAGTCAAGGGCACATGCCTTGTGCCTCTGTTGCAGGTTTAATCCTTTGCCCCAGTGGGGGCTCATGCAAGAGGCAACCAATTGATATGTCTCTCTCATATAGATGTTTCTTTCTCTCCTCCCTCCTGCCTCCCTTCCACTCTCTGGAAATCAATGGGGGAAAAATCCTAGGGTGTGGATTAGAAAGAATTGCTGTTAACAAATAACTAGTAAGAATAAGAATAATAGCTAAGATGTTTTTGAGCACCTACTGTGTGCCAGGCTCTTCCTGTCTATTAATTTTACTCTCGTCAGAGGGGCCCTCTGCTTCTCTCCCATTTTCTAGAAGACTGTTGGAGTAGATGATTATGAAAGGAGCTGTGGATGCAGGGAGGGCACACTCCCAGTTATGATTCTCCCAACTCCTGGAAATCTTCACTTACACACATTTTAATCTTTCCTGTGTGATTGGGTAGCTTAACATGGAGACGATGTCCTAGCTGGTGTGGCTCAGTGGATAGAGTGTCAGCCTGTGAACTGAAGGGTCCCAGGTCCGATTCCGGTCAAGGGCACACGCCCGGTTGCAGGCTCAATCCCCAGGAGGGAGTGTACAGGAGGTAGCCCGTGGATGATTCTCTCTCATTATTGACGTTTCTAACTCTCTCCCTTTTGTTTCCTCTCTGAAATCAATAAAAATGTATTTAAAAAAACATGGAGACGAGAGGCCCCGGCCCAGTAGCTCAGTTGGTCCTGATAGGCCAAGGTTTCAGGTTCTGTCTCCAGTCAGGGCACATACAAGAGGCAACCCATGGATGCATAAATAAGTGGAAGAGCAAATCCATGTTTCTCTAAACTCAACAAATTAAAAAGAAATAAAAATGGAGACTGGAATAGCCAATTTGTCCTCTGTGTTTCCCTCTCCTGTAAGGTCTCTTTGCTATTTTAGCTCCAGAGGCTGGGAACCGCATTCCAAGGAAGTTCCTACATGGACACTGATGTGTGAATTGGCAGAGTTTTCTGGCATCGTGAAATAATCTTTTTTTTTTTTTCCTTTGGTGGTGGTGGTAGTTTCCAACCATTAACCAGAAACAAGTGCGTCACCTTTTTTGTGTGTGCACTCCACAGGCATTGAACGCTGCGCCCCTCCATTTTAAAGGCTTTCAATCCTCTGAGCACCCCCACTCGGCCACCTCCCCCGCCACACCCCCCCACCCCCCCCACCCCCGCCAGCTTAACTTGTTTCCTTCCATTGTGAAAAGAAAATTCCATGAATGCAGAAGCTGAGACACATGAATTTTTTTTCTCCTCAAGGTGCTTGCCTAAGATGAGCTTTGTGAGTGGAATGCAAAGAGCCATCAAAAGCAATCTCCATCGCGTTAGGGAAGATAAGCAGTTATCAGATGGCTGGGCTGACCGGCTGCTGAGGTATTTTCCCAAGGGAGCCAGGCTCCATGGTGAATTTGGAGGGTCGTCACCAACTAACCGGGTGTGGCTGCTTTCATCTTTTTTATACTCTTTTTTTTTTTTTTTTCTATCAGCCGCAGCCAAGGCAGGTTTTAACTTTACAAAATTAAAGAGCTGGGAGGTGTCCCTGTTGTGTTGCTCACCAAGGCCACCCCTAAATCGCTGAGCGTGATCCCTACTGTAAACACGGGGTCATCTGTTTTCCAGAATGAGGGTTTGGGACAAAGTAAGGTTATTTGCGGAGGTTCCTTCCAAGATACCATCTGCCATTTCTCAAAGTAAAATTCCAGGGCAGGTTTGCGAGCCGCGGGTGATGGGCGCACCACAGTGAAAATTCTTGTGGACTTAAATCAAACAGCAAGTCACAAGTGCCCGAGGCATACTAACCATTTTTCATCAACTTTTTTTTCTTTCTGGCAAAAGATATTCTCAGAATTTGCAAAAGCCTACCCACTGGACAAATCGTAATATTCATCATAATTATAAAAATGACAGGGTTTTAAAAACCAGATGCCAGCCCAGTGAGAAAGCATTTACTAAGACTTTGGGCTGGAGGACCCGGAGAGATTCACGTCTGCAGAGGGAGATCATGACTCCAGTGATAAAGCAAAGACGAAATCCCTTGAATCCTTTCAATTCATCCATCTTCTCTGGCCAAATTGTGTTCTCTCTCCTTCCCCTCCCCCTCTCACATTTCCATAAACAGTATGACTACGGGCCGAGCCCCTCGGTCGGCAAATAAAGGCACAGGGCTGAGTAAATTTGCTTCCCAGCAATTATTTTTGTGAGGTCACAGAGTTAAGCATTAAAAGAAAACTACTGCGACCGAGGGTATTCAGTAACTGTATGGTTTGTGCTGCAAAACTGACAAAAGAGCTCAGCTCCCCTTTGACTTTAGACCCGCAGAAATCATTGACCAAGGCGCCTTTGTTCCCGGAATTCACCTAGGAGCAATCTTTCACTTGAACGCCCCTGCATGGCCGCGCATCCCCGCCCAAGAAAAGTCCACTTGGGCATTTGGTCTGAGTCTATGCCTGCAAATTATCAGGATGATTATGATCTTTAAAAAAATAAAAATAAAAGGAAAAAGAAAAAGGAAACTCCACCAAGATCTTTAGTACCCAGAGCAGGAATTAGCAAACTCTTTCTGAAAAGGGGCCAAGAGTGAGTCTTCTCAGCTTTGCGGGCCTCACGTAGGGGACTGCTCAGCTCTGTGCTGTCGGATGAAAGCAGCCAAGGACACCACTTGGGAAGTGGTAGTGACAGCTGCCTTCCAGTAGAACTCTCTTTACGGACACCGGACACAGAAGCCTGAATATACATGACTTGCACGTGTCATAAAAACAATACTCTTTCGATTGCTTCTCAACCATTTAAAGATGCAAAAACCATCCTTAGCTCGGGGCAGAGTTGGCCTGGGAACTGTAGCCAGCCTTGGGAAAAAACCCTTCTTGGTCTGAAGCGTGTGGATCATATCCCATGGGTCTCGCCACACTCCCAGGGAAGTATGGAGGCTTGAAAACACAACTGGACGATGATTTCTGGATTGTAATATCCTATTCCAGATACAACGAGGAATCCCAGAAATTTGAGGCAGAAAGTGGACTTGGTGCCACGTATTCTGAAAAATCCTCCTCAGGCTGGTGATTGCAGATGAACCCATTCAGATCCCAGGAAACTCGGTATTCTGGTCGGACAGAGAGAGCTCATCCAAGCACCTTCCTGGGACGTGTTTCTCAACCTCGGCCTTCCTGACATTTGGGGCCAGGTAATTCCCTGTCGTGGCGCTGCCCTGCGCACTCTAGGGTTTGTCTAGCAGCATCCCTGGCCTCCACCCATAGATGATAGTTGCATCCCCCACGTTGTGACACCCCAAAACATGTGCATGCATTGGCCCCATGGGGGACAAAATCATCTCCAGTAGAGAATCACTGACCAGGTGAGCTCTGTCAATAGAACTTGCGGTGATAATGGAAATGTTTTAAATCAGCACTGTCTACAAACTGTTAGCCATTCATGAGTACTAAGTACTTGAAATGTGTTAGGGTGCCCGAGGAGCTGAATTTTAAATTTTATTTAACTTCAATTGCTTGAAAGTTAAATTTAAGTAGCCACATGTAGCCAGCTGGTGGCTACCATACGGAATGGTGCTGCTTTAAATTATTATATTTTTATTTATTGATGAGAGAGAGAGAGAGGAAGAGAGAGAGAGAGAGAGAGAGAGAGAGAGAGAGAGAGAGAGAGAGAGAGAAACATTGTTACCCAGCAGGTGTGGCTCAGGTTGAGTGTCGACCTATGAACCAGGATGTCATGCTTCAATTCCTAGTCAGGGCACGATCCCCAGTGTGGGGGCATGCAGGAGGCAGCTGATCAGTGATTCTCTCTCATCATTGATGTTTCTAGCTCTCTTTTTCTCTCTGAATCAATAAAATATATATATCCTATAGAATAAAAAGGTAATATGCAAATCAACCAGTCACTATGATGTGAACTGACCACTAGGGGGCAGATGCTCAACGCAGGAGCTGCCCCCTGGTGGTCAGTGTGCTTCCACAGGGGGAGCGCTGCTCAGCCACAAGCTGGGCTCACAGCTGGCAAGTGCAGCGGCGAACCTCTCCTGCCTCTGCAGCAGCACTATGATGCCCAACTGCAGCTTAGGGGAGTGAGCCTAAACCGGCAATTGGATATCCCTCAAGGGATCCTGGACTGAGAGAGGGCGCAGGCTGGGCTGAGGGACCCCCCCCTTACCCCAGTGCATGACATTCGTGCACAGGATCTCTGGTATATATATAAAGACATTGTTATTCCACTTATTCATGCATTCATTGGTTGCTTCTTATATGTGTCCTGATGGGGGAATGAACCTGAAACCTTGGCATATTGGGACGAAGCTCTAACCAACTGAGCTACCAGGCCAGGACTTTGAGTCTTATTACTTTAGAAGCCTCATATAAATGGAATTATTCAATATTTATTGTTTTGTGACTGGCTTATTTCACTTAGCCTAATGCCCTCTAAGTTTATCCATGTTGTAGCATATGACAAAATTTTTCTTTTTAAAGGCTGAATAATAGTCCAGTGTATATATTTACACATCCTTTATCCATTCATCCCTTGATAAACACTTAGGTTGCTTCTACTTACTGGCTACTATGAATAATGTGGCAATGAACACGGGTGTGTGAGTATCTCTTCGAGATGCTATTTTTAATTCTTTAGGATAAATACCCAGAAGTGAGATTGCTGAATCATATGATAGTTCTAGTTTTAATTTTTTAAGGAGCTGCCATACTCTTTTCCATAGTGGCTACACCATTTTGCAATCTCACCAATAGTGTATAAGGACTTCAATTTCTCAACATTTGTTATTTTCTATTGGGGGTGGGGTGATACTGGCCAATATAATGAGTAGGAAATGTATTTCTGTGGTTTTGACCTGTGTTTTTCTGACCATTAGTGATGTTGAGCATCTTTTCATAGGCTTGTTGACCTTTGTATGTCTTCCTTGGAGAAATGTCTACTCAAGTCCTTTGCCCACTTTTTAACCAGTTTATTCATCATATATTCTGGATATTAAGCTGTTATCCAGTATATTAGAGGCCCAGTGTACAAATTTGTGCATGGGGGGGAGGGGTCCGGCCAGCCCAGTCCCAATCAGGGTGGATCAGGGCTGGGCCTTTCGGGAGCAGGAGACAGCCCACCAAGATCAGGGCCAGGCCAGCTGGGGGGAGGAGCTGTAGGCAATTATCCAGCGGGTTCTACCTCTGATTGGGGTGGGGAGGACCAATTGAGGGTGGGGCCAGCTGTGGGGAGGGGCTGTGGGCAGTGGGCTGGCCAGCCCCATCCCTGAATGGGATGGGGCGGGGGGGACGATCAGGGGTCAGTGGCTGGGGGAAGGGGTGGGGGAGGTTGGCTGGCCAGTCCCACCCTGATTTGGTGTGTGGGGAAGGCCAATTGGGGGTGGAGCTGGCTGAGGGGTGGGGCCGAGGGCCAATGGGGGGGTGGGAGCCCATCGGGGGGTGGGGCTGTCTGTGGGGAGGGGTTGCAGGTGATTGGCTGGCCAGCCTGTCCCTGATTGGGGTGGGGATGCCGATCTGGCATGGGGCTGGGCAAGGAGAGGGGCTGCAGGAGGTTCGCTGGCCGCAGTGGGCATCATAGCAACCAGTTGTTCTGGTCATTGCGGCCTTCAGGTCACTGGCTTTTTATATATATAGATGATTTGCAAATATTTTATGGCTAGATGTTCAGCAAGCAGTGAAATGATCAGATTGGTGGTTTACAAAGATGATCTGTACCAGTTCATTCATCCTTTGTTGCTTACAGAAGGACAGAGTTGATTATGGTACCTATGGATTTCTTTGTATATTCAATTCATCAACTAGGAATGCTGTGGTTTCTAAGAATATTAGCGGTGGCTACAATAATGATGCATTTAAAGGTATATGTCGCCATATGTTAGACACTGTCTTAAGCATTTTATGTACTTTAAACTAATTTAATCTTTCTGTAATTACTACCATCCATCCAATTTTATAAATGCAGAAGCTAAGGTATAGAGAATTTATGCACCTTGCTCAAGATCACACAGCTAGTAACTAATGGAGCTCAGGTTTGAACCCAGGTTTCTTGTTCTCAAGTCTGAGTATTTAACCACAGCACTGCAGTGCGTCTTGGGGGCAGCCGGCAATCTTTCTTCCTATCTGAAATCTCTTTCCTAGTTTGTGACCAAAGGTAGACTCTCAGCCTCATCATTCTAAAATCGGGTTGTTTAATTAGACAATTCCCTTTTCTTCTAAAAAACTCTGTGATGTTTTGGCCACATCTCTCTTCACCGGGCATTTAGAAATGACTTTCCACCTCACCGTCTCATTTAAATCCTGCCAGGGAGACAGCTTTACTTTGAGTGACTTGGGGGACAGATTTTGCAGTCACTCGTTCCTGGGTTCAAATCCCAGCTCTGCCATTTGGAGCCTGTGTGACTGTGGGTAAATCACTTAACCCCTCTTAGGCCTGGGATCCTCACCCATTACATGTGTGTGCATAACTGACATAATGCATTCATGGCTCCTTGCTCATAGCTTACACCCAATTAGATAACTGTCAGTCACCATAAAAATAAATAATAATTTAACAGTCAGCTGCATAAGCATCACATAAGGAAATTTGAGGTCAGTGACAATGAGGGACAGGATGGGCTCAAGACCACGTGGTTGCTAAGGGTCAGGCCAGGACTTCACTCTAGCCTTATAGCACTAAGTCTATTGTTTCTCCCATATCTCCCCAGAGGACCTAGGAACCAAACAGACTTCACGTATGAATTATCTATCTGATCGGATTCTGGATCAACCATAAGATCGTGCATGGCACAATATATAATTCGTACACTTTTCTTGTTCTTCATCTTTCATTCAAGGGAAATACACATGTGCAAGTTAAATATAAATTGCATGACATTAAAAGGAACTATGAAAATCAAACAGGGATTGTGTAAAATGCTGATATTACAACTTAATAGCAGTGAAAAAATGACAAGCTAAGATTTTTAAATTATAAGATATATTTATTGAGCTAGAAATGACATACAACAATGTGTGACCTTCAGGTGTGCAGCCTGCCGGTGTTATACATTTATATGTTGCAATATGGTTACTGCCATAGCTTTTGCTTACACCTCAATCGCACCACATAATTATCATTTCTTTTTTGCGGTGAGAGCATTGAAGATCTAATCCCTTAGGAATTTAGAAGTACATAATGTAGGGTTGTTGACCAGTTGTGAGATTGATCAAATAAAATCAGGAAGGGTCCCTATAAATTGTGACATATAGGTTCCCTTAATTTTTTAAAATACATTTTTATTGATTTCAGAGAGGAAGGGAGAGGGAGAGGGAGATAGAAACATCAATAATGATGAGAGAGAATCATTGGTTGGCTGCCTCCTGCACAGCCCCTACTGAGGATCAAGCCTGCAACCCAGGTGTATGCCCTTCACCCGAATCGAACCTGAAACTCTTCAGTCCGCAGACCGATGCTCTATCCACTGAGCAAACCGTCCAGGGAGGGTTTTCCTTTAAAAGAAACAATTTCCGCCCTAGCTTGTTTGGCTCAGTGGATAGAGCATTGGACTGCAGACTGGAAGGTCCTGGGTTCGATTCCGGTCAAGGACACGTGCTCAGGTTTCGGGCTGGATCCCGTTAGGGGGCGTGCAGGAGGCAGGCAATCAATGATTCTCTCTTGCCATTGATGTTTCTATCTCTCCCTCTTCCTTCCTCTCTGAAATCAATAAAAATATTTTTTTAAAAAAAGAAAAAACAATTCCCAAATGAGGAAGACATGAAGGATTCAATTATTTCCTTTTTTCTTCAAATTATAGATTCCATGAAATTTGAGGTGTCTGTCCTCACCGCAGAGGCTGGTATGCTTTCCACACTCAGCCTTAAATGAGGCATATTTTAGGAAGAATGTCGACTGATTAGTAAAATACTATTGTATTTATTTGTCAAGGAACTCTTCTCCCTGCTGAGCGGCAAAGCGTTGTTACATTTTTCCCCCCTAGCAGCGTCACTGATAAGTTCCTCAGCAGTCAGGAGGGCCGTGCATACAGGTCCCCTCTGGAAGCTTCCCACCCGCTGCGATGCGGAGAGACCCTTTCACGCGGGGACCCCAGTTCCCAGCCCCAGGACACTGAGAGAGATGGAATTCGGTTTGTGGCTGAGCCGCCTCAGCTCGTCAATGGCAGGAAGCGGCCCCAGAACTAAAGAAGCTCCCTCCAGAGCTTTGTCAGGAAGAGGAAGGGGTGGTGTCCCGATCATAAATGTCCTGCAGCTTCTCAGGGGTTTACAGCGCCCAGGCCTCCCCGACAATAGGCTGCAGGATGACTCTTAACACCTCGTTAAGGTTGTTTTTACCGCCAATGCTAATGTCAAAGGAGCCCTGGGAGCTGGCTGGTTTTCCCTCTGAATCCTCTCCTCTGGAATATACATGTATATTTATAGTCATAAAAGGGAAATACAGTAGAGGCCCCCTCTTGGGGAGGCTCGTTAAAATGTTCAGGTGGACAAGGAGTTGGGGAAGTGAAGGCTGGGTCAGGGCGGGAGCCGGCTGCACCTCCTGCCTGGGCCTGCCATCCCGCACGGCCAAGTAGGAAATGTCCTTTCCAGCCTTCTCTTTCTGATCACAGGACAGCTTTGGCGGGGGGGCTTTCCCGCCCGTATCCGCAGCCCTCCGCGCGGTCTGTGGCAGGGATTTATTTGCTGGTGTGACAAGAGGTTTTCTAAAACACACGGTACTGGACTATTTAGTCAGGGGCACTGACCTCTTTTCCTTTAGATTGTCAAATTAAAAAAAAAAAAAAATGACAACAGCCAACACAGCAATAGCTTTCCAGTGTGAAGGAATCAAAATTATACCTTTGGGAGGGGGGCGTTCAGATCGGCAAAAATATGAAAATATGTTTGGGGTGTGCAGAATTTTTGTGATTCGTTTATGTGTGTGCCATGAGATGAAAAAGGTTGAACATCGCTGGTCTATGGTATCTATCAGGACCAAAACTTTTTTTTGTGTTGTTGTTTTGTTTTTTCAAAAGAGGAGTCAGTGCGAAAAAGAGGACTATATTCATAAACCCCAAGAAAATGAGGAAGGATGCTGTGCATGAGCCTGGAAGTTGCTTTTTATTCCAGAAATTCTGGTGTGCGACCATGCAATTAGAGGGTAATCTTGGACTACCCCCCCCGCCCCCCCCCACAGAACCAAGCGAGTAAGCCTGGCATGGCACCTCCCCTCTCAGTGCCCCCCCATCTCCTAGTCTGTAAACTAAGACTGGGAGTGGCAGTAGCGACCTCTGGGGTGGTTCTGAAGATTGAATGAGAGGATGCAAACCCTGTTTCCCCGAAAATAAGACAGTGTCTTATATTAATTCTTGCTCCCCAAGATGTACTAGGTCTTATTTTCAGGGGATGTCTTATTTTTCCATGAAGAAGAATATGGTACACATCTATTGTTGAACAAAAAAAAAAGGAAATTTATTACCTGTGTGTCCACACAATGTGCATGACTCCTGCCCCATGCAACTCACTGTCTAACTGTGAGTCAGCCAGACTCCATTTGGGCAGAGCAAGCAGCAGGCGGCAGCTTGTCCTGGTGGTGGTGCGGGTTCTCTGATTAAGAGACCTCGCACTTCCTGTCTGCTCCGGCTACACTGTAGCCAACAGTGAGCTACGTGGTGGCGCCTGCCGCTAAGGCCCAGAGTCCAGAGTTACGGTAGCTTCGGGGGGCCTTATTATCCAGGAGACCTTATGTTCAGGGGGGCTTATTATCAGAGAGGCCTTATGTTTGGAGAGGTCTTATTTTCAGGGGGATGCTTTATATTTCAGCGAGAGGCAAACCTGTAAGTAGGTCTTATTTTCGGGGGATGTCTTACTTTTGGGGAATCAGGGTAGTAATGTTTTGCAAAGGACCAGGCAGACAGAAAACCCTCAGTGAATGGCACTTAGTACTGATTCATTCACCCATCCATCCATTTATTCACACATTCATTCAACAAACATTTCCTGGGCACCTGCTTTGTGCCCAGCACTGTTCCAGCATCAAACAGACACAAAGTCTGCACTCTCCACGCTGACCTTTCGGTAATGGTTCTCCCAGGTGCAGGAAGGTAAGGGCAGAATGCAGAATTGCTGCTCTGCTTCTTCAAGGTGTGGGACTAAAGGTGAACCCCACAAGCCCTGGGGTGAGAGGGCCCTTCAGGCCTCTTCCTGCTTTAGAACCGAATCTCTCAGCCTCAGCACGACAGACATTTGCGTCCTGATAATTCTTTGTTGGTGGAGAGGGGGCTGCTCGGTGCAATGAAGGATGGTTAGCAGCATCCTCCACCCACTAGATGCCAGTAGCACCCCCACGTTGTGACAACAAAAATTGCCCCAGACATGGCCGGGTTGACAACCGCTGCTCTGGACGCGTGGAAGTTCCCCACACCTCACTTTCCTCTCTGAGCTGGGGTAACACCTTCATCTGTTTCACAGATAGTGAGACGTGAGACGTGAGTGAAGTAAGCCTCCATAAAAGTGATCGATGAGCAGGCCGATGCTTTCCTTCCTCCTCCGGGGAGCACGTGGATGAAGCCAGGGTTTCCCGTTGGCCACAGGTGCTCTGCTCTGATAGGTGCTGGATTTGGCGGGGAAATCTCACCTCATCCTGTCTTGGGGGCTCCCCGGTGGTGAGGGGTTTGTGCAGCCATAGCCAATGAGCATCTGTGAGTGATTTATTGAGTATCCTTCCAGCTTGGCTTTTGCCAATGAAAAGGTCCAGACCATTATAGACAATGGGACTTGACTTTTTAACACACAGTTCAGCCAGAAGTCCAACCCTTCTTGAGGCAGGCACCTACCCTCTGGGGAACAAGGAAAGTAGGCTTGCTTCTTGTGGGAAGCTTCTAGAAACCCCAGAAGTTCCCATTTTTTCAGGAGGCAGAGTAAGAAAGCAGAAGGAGAAGTAGAGCTGTTCAGAGCATGGGCTGCAGAGACGCAGCCACCGGCAGAGTGGATGGCCCTGGGCAAGTCACTGCAGCTCCCTGAGCCTGTTTCGCCACCTCTCTGCCACCTGTCCGACAGGAGCAGTCAGGACACCACCCCTGTTTGGTTGTGGGGACTAAAGGAGGAGATGCGAGTAAAGAGGATCTTGCCTGAGCATCTGGAGAGAGAGCTCAATATGAAGAAAAGCCTGCCCCTCTGAGCCACAGGCTCTGCTTATCCCCAAAGTCTAGGGGACACAAGGTCACCACTCGTCCGGGGGTGCCTGGGACTTAGCCCTGAACGACTTGAGTCTCAGGAAATCCTGCCAACAGGGATGCTCGGCCACCTAAGGAATGACGTTGGGCGTGATTTTCCGGTTCAGCGTCCTGGTGGAGAGCCCAGGAGGGTGAATGGGACTGGCTGGTGGTTTGAGGAAAGCCCTGGGGTGGGGGGGGTGTTACCACATGGGCCGATTGGGAGAGTATGCTCTGTGGGCCGCAGGTTTATGAGCACTCTCCGTGAAGGTTTAATGGTCCAGTGATTTATCCTATCTGCGCAGTCATTGCTCTAAGGAGGAACCTGCTTCTCCGAGCTTCTGCTTTCCTTTACCATCAAACCTTTCATCTGCCCCGAGTCATCTCCATCCCCCATAAATAACCTCATTACGGCCACACAAAGGCAGAGCCCCCGCCTGCGAGACTGGACTCCCCAAACTGTGGTTTCATAAACCAGTTTGACCAGAACATGGGACACTTAATAGGATCTACTGGGGATGTTTGCATGGGTGGAAAGATGAGAGGGGGCGAGGGGGCCTGTGGAATGATAAGCTTGGAATCACAGTTACCCACTCAGTTACCTTCCCCCGGACATCTTCGTGTGCTAAAACACAAGAATGTCTTCCCACGGCGGAAACCCTAGAAAACGAGGTGGACAGTCATAATGTCCACTAGAACTTTCTACAGTGAGGGAAGCGTTCTGTACCCTGACTGTCCAGTATGGTGGCAGCCAGCCCCCAGGGACCCTTGGGTGCCTGAAATGGTGCTGGGGTGACCAGCTGCTCCTCCCCAGACCTCAGGAGGTGACCGCATTTGGAGCCCAGCAGCCAGTGTCCTGTAAGAAGAGAAGAATCACAGAGACAGAAGAAGAGACCACCACGCAGTGACAGAGGCAGAGATTGGAGTGGTGTCGCTGGGAGCCACAGGGCAGCGGAACAACCAAGAGCCCCAGAATCTGGAGGACAGAGGAGGGGTCCTCCCTACACCTCTCAGCGCCTGGCCTGCTGTCACCATGATTCTGGGCGTCCAGCCTCCAGAACCGTGGGGATAAATCTCTGCTGTTCTAAGCCACCCAGTTTGTGGTCACTGTCACAGCGGCCCTAGGACACTAATATGCCCTCAGAAGCTTCAATCCCTTGGCCCTCTCACCAACCAACCTGTGAGACCTGGGGGCCCTTAAGTCTGTACGCTCGCCAATGCTAAATGGTACCTCTCTTTAAAAAAATTTTTGTTGTTGTTTTGCAATAAATTCTAGAAAAGTTGCAAAGATACTGGTAGTACCAAGTTCCCCAATGCCTTCAATTAGCTTCCCTAATGTTAACATTACCCTGGTGCGTTTGTCAAAATTAAGAAACTCACGTTGGTAAGATTCTACTCACCACTTCGCAGACTTCATTTGGATGTCACTCACCACTTTCTCCATCATTGGCTGTTTTTCCATTTGAAGACCCACATTGCTTAAAGCCTCCATTTCTTCAGATGTGTTTTTATTTACGACCTGGGGGAAAGCAATTTGAAAAGAGTTCTCATCTCTTAAAAGAATTTTTATTTTCAAATAAATATATTTTTATTAATTTTTAGAGAGAGGAAGGGAGAGGATAGAGAGATAGAAACATTGATAAGAAACACCGATGGGCTGCCTCCCTCACACCCCCTACCAGGGATCGAACCTGCAACCTGGGCATATGCCTTGACTGGGAATTGAACCGGTGACCTCTTGGTTCACAGGTCAATGCTCAACTACTGAATCACACTTAAGAGAAGTTTTAATAACTTTGGGCGTATTTCAAACATTCAAAGAAGAACAAACTAATAAAGTAACAGACCAGATTTAATACGTGGTAATATCTACAAGTCCATGAATCCTTTTCTGTATTTGCAAAATATTAACACTCTGGAAAGCAAACGCTGATGGGAGCTGTGTGCAATCCTAATATTTCGCCTACTTTGTGATACAGTGCAGACACCTGATTGCAAATATATCAATGTGTTTGATTAGAAGGGCTGCCCCAGTTCCCACTGGGATTACTAGTATATCATGTAGGAATGTGCTCCATATTGTCTCCCTAAGATCTAGAAAATTCTAAATTCTGAAACATCCAGCACCAGGAGTTACACAGAAGGCCTTGTGGAATTCATTAAATTACTTTGAAGTCTTTTTACTCCAGTGTCTAAAAGAAAAAAAATTATTACAGATAGAGCAAGCATCCCTCCCACCCTCCGGCTGCCTCCCCAGAGAACCCCCAGCCTGAAATTGGATTTTATCATTTCCCTGCATTGTTTTTATTCTCACCTGAGGGTATGTTTATTGATTTTTAGAGAGAGGAAAGGAGAAACAGAGACAGAGAGAGGGAGAAACGTTGATATGAGAGAGAAACATCTGTCAGCCAGCCATCTTCCACATACACCCCAACCAGGGATGGGACAAAGCCCAGGCCACGTGCCCTGACCGGGAATCGAACTCACAACCTTAGGGTGCGTGGGATGACACTTCAACCAGCTGAGCCGCCTGGCTAGGGCTCCTGGTATTTAATAATTTTACTTAACAAGCATATCGTGAAAAGAAATGAGGTTATTTTGAATTCTTTGCCCCAAGAATAAAGCTTACCTCATCCATTTTCAAGTTTGAGTAACATTTATATCACGTCCTCTGACTAAAATGCAAGACATCAATAACAAAGAGGCGACTTGAGAAACCTCACATTTGGAAAGTTTAAGACACATTTTTTAAAAAGTCTTGGCTAAAAGGATAAATTCTTATTGAATTTTGAAAGTATCATAACAGCAATAATTGATGTGCTACACAAAACTTATGGTATGCAACTACGCAGTACCTAGGAACTTAAATGCTTACACAAAAGAATAAGGATGAAAATTATTAGCCAGTCATCCAACCTAAGAAATCAGAAAAGTAGCAGTAGAATAACATCCTTAAAAGCAGAGGAAGGAAATAATAAAAACAAAGGCAGAAATTAACAAGATAGAAAACAGGGATACAAAACAAAGAATCAACACAGGCAAGAATTGAAAGTCTAATAAAATTGACAATCATTCACCTAAAATATCAAGGAAAAAACAGAACAGCACAAGTAAATATTATGAGACTGTACATATGCAGCAAACTTTTTAAATACAAGGACATTTTTGCAAATATACCAGTGTGTTTGATTAGAAGGGCTGCCCCAGATCCCACTATATGCCAATAAATTTAAAAACTTAGATAAATAAATGAATTAGTTCTTAGAAAAATATAACTTGCCAAAATGGACTCCACCTGTAGAACCACGTTTTTCAAGCATTTGGCAAGCTGACTCTAAAGTGTTTATGGCTGAGCAAATGGCCAAGAGCCAAGGAAACGCCCATGGAAAACCAGGTTGGGAGAGTCCTCGCCAGGTTGCTCAGTTGGTTAGAGCATCGCCCTGATACACAAGGTTGCGGGTTCGATCCCCCATCAGGGCCCATGCAAGAGTCAACCAATGGCCCCTGCTGGTGTGCTCAGTAGGCTGGGCATCGTCCCATGTACTAAAGGGTTGCTGGTTCAATTCCTGCTCAGGGCACATGTCTAGGTGGCAGGCTCACTGCCTGGTGGAAGGCGAGTCGTAGGTAGCCAATTAATCAATTAATGTGCTCTCCCATCAATGCTTCTTTCCCTACCTCTCTCTCTAAAAATTAATAAACTGTTCTTTTGTAAAAGTAATAAGTAACCAATGAATGCATAAATAAGTGGAACAACAAATTGATATTTCCCTCTGTCTCTAAAAATTAATTAAAAACAAAAATAAATAGGTTGGGAGAAATGTGTCCTGCCAAGTATTAAAGATTGTTTTATAAACCTGTAGTTATTAAGATAATTCAGTATTGGTGTAGGGAGAGAAAACAAGACCAGTAGAACAGAGTAAAGAGCCCAGAAACTAGCCAAGATGATATGAAAAATTATTATTATAGTAAAATAGCACAGGTCTGTGGAAAATACAAAATAGTCAATAAATGGTACAGGATAATTAGTTACCCAGGAGGAAAAATATACTTAGATCTTACTCTCTTTGTGATATATAAACATCTCTTCTAAAGGATGAATTTTCTGGTATGTGAATTATATCTCAAAACAAAATCTACTCCAGATAATTAAAGACTTAAAAGTGAAAGACAAATGTTTAGGATAAACTACAGGAAAATATTTTTATAAACTTGAGTTATGAAATAATATGTTAGTCCAGATGGTATGCTCCGTGGTTGAGAATCCCCAGCTAGGGCACGTGCCTGGATTTCAGATTTGGGGCTCAATCCCTGTAAGGGGTGTGCAGAAGGTAGCCAATTAATGATTCTCCCTCTCATCATTGATGTTTCTATCTCTCTCTCCCTCTTCCTTTATCTCTGAAATAATCTATAATAATAAAAGCCTAAGTAACCATAGCAAGCGAATGGATGACAGAATAGGCTGCATGGGGTAACCAGGCCAGCAAGGGGGTTAGTGAGGGGTGACCAAATGACTGAGCAGCAGGCTGCGTGGGGCAACCAGGCCCACGGGGTGGGGGGCAGTTGGGGGTGACCAGGCTGGTGGGGCAGGCTGTTGGGGGTGACCAGACCAACAGGGGGCTAGTAAGGGATGACCACACTGATGGGGAGGCAGTTTGTGGTGACCAGGTCAGTGGGGTGGGGCAGTTGGGGGCAATCAGGCAGGCAGGCAGATGAGCAGTAGGAGCCAGTGGTCCCAGACTGTGAGAGGGATTTCCAACTGCTGGTTTAGGCCCAATTCCCAGGATTGGGCCTAAACCGGCAGTCAGACATCCCCCGAGGGCTCCCGGATTGGAGTGGGTGCAGGCTGGGCTGAGAGGACCTTTCCCCCATGCACAAATTTTGTGCACCGGGCCTCTAGTAATAATAATAAAAAGACATAATATGTTAGATACAAAAGACAGATTCCATAAAAGAAAAAACATTAACTATATTAAAATACAACTAACTGGTAACTACAGCTACATCAAGGGACATTACGAAGAAATTGAAAAGATGAGCTAGTATCTGGGACAAAATTACAATATTTATAGTTATTAGAAGATTGTCCAGAATAAATAAAGAACTTCTACAAATCAATAAGAAAAAAATACACACAAATAATGTAATAGAAAAATGAACAAAATACTTTAGTGGACATTTCACAAAAGAGGAAGCATAGGAGAATAATCAGTGGACACAGGAAACTGGGGGTTAGGGAGGAGGGGGGGGAAGGGCAAGGGGAAAAAATGGAGATCTATCTATCATCTGTTGTAATACTTATCTATCACTTGTTGTAATACTTTAAGCAATGAAATAAAAAAAAAAAAAAAGAGTAAAAAAAAAAAAAAAAAAAAAGAGGAAGCATGAATGCCCAATCTATATAATAAAAGCCTGAATGATCATTACGGCAGAATGACCAGAACAACCAGTTGCTATGATGTGCACTGACCACCAGGGGGCAGACGCTCAATGCAGGAGCTGCCCCCTGGTGGTCAGTGTGCTCCCACAAGGGGTGCACCGCTCAGCCAGAAGCTGGGCTTATGGCTGGTGAGTGCAGCAGTGGTGGCAGCATTGCTAAGGAGCAGCGAGCCGAGAGGTAAGGAGCAGTGAGCAGGTAAGGAGTGAGGGGTCCTGGAGTGGGAGAGGGTGCAGGCCAAGCGGAGGGACAACCTCCCCACAGGCATGAATTTCACGCACTGGGTCTCTAGTAAATGTACAAAGTGATGACTAATCTCATTCATAATCAAGAAATGCAAATTAGCCCTGGCTGGTGTGGCTCAGTTGATTGGGCATTGCTCCATGCACCAAAACGTTACTGGTTCAATTCCTGGTCAGGGTCATGCCTGGGTTTCAGGCTTGGTCCCGGGATGTGCAGGAGGCAGCCAATGTATGTTTCTTTCCCTCTATTTCCTCCCACTCTCTCAAAATCAATAAATATATGTATATTTTAAAATGAAATACAAATTAAAAGCACAAATTGGATATTCAGGCAACTTCAGGGTGGTACAGCCTAACTTATACTATGAGTTTTTACTTCTTTTTTTAAATTATATTTTTATTGATTTCAGAGAGGAAGGGAGACGGAGAGAGAGTTAGAAGCATCAATGATGAGAGAGAATCATTGATCAGCTGCCTCCTGCACACTCCCTACTGGGGATCGAGCCCACAATCCAGGTACGTGCCCTTGACTGGAATCCAACCTGGAACCCTTCAGTCCACAGGCTGATGCTCTATCTACTGGGCCAAACCAGCTAGGGCAATTTTTACTTCTTAATCCTTTCACTTATTTCACTCAGTCTCCAACTCCCTTCCCATTTGGCCACAATCAACCTATTTTCTGTATCTTTAAGTCTGTTTCTATTTTGTTTGTTTATTTTGTTCTTTAGATCCACATGTAAGTGAAATCATATGGTATTTGTCATTCTCTGTCTGAATAATTTCACTTAGCATAAATTCCTCTGGGTCCATCCATGCTGTTGCAAGAGGTAAGGTGTCATGATTTTTTATGGTCAAGTAATATTCCATTGTATTTATGTATCACCACTTTCTTATCCACTCATCTGAAGATGGGCACTAGTGTTGTTTCCATATCTTAGCTATTATAAATAACGATGCAGTAAACATAGGGGTGAATATATTCTTTTGAATTAGTGTTTCGGGTTTCTTTGTATATATGCATAGAAGTGGAATCACTGGGTCCTAAGGCAGTTCCATTTTTTATTTTTTTAGGAACCTTCATACTGTTTTCCATAGTGGCTGCATCAATCTGCATCCCCACCAACAGTGTACCAGGGTTCCCTTTCTTCTGCATTCTTGCCAACACTTGTTGTTTATTGATTTGCTGATGATAGCCATTCTGACAGGTGTGAGGTGATATCTCATTGTGTTTTTAATTTGCATTTCTCTGATGATTAGTAACATCAAGCATCTTTTCATATATCTGTTGGCAACTTGGTGTTGTCACTTAAAGAATCCTCGTTTTCTTATTTGTTTTTCCTTTTTCCTGCTCTGATTGGGTGTTTTCTGCTAACTTGTCTGCCAAATCATTGATTTGATCCACTGCTTCATCTAATTTGAAATTGATTCCTTCTAGTGTATTCTTCATTTCAGATATTGTATTCTTCATTTATGACTGGCTCTTTTTTTATGATTTCTATGTCCTTTTTTTACACTTATTTGCTCTTTAAGTTCTCACTGAGTTCATCCATTCTTCTACTAGTTTCTTAAGCATCCTTGTAACCATTGCTTTTAACTCTTGTAACCGTTGCTTTTAACTTTGTGTCAGGTAGATTGCTTGCCCCCATTTCACTTACTAGTTTACTTTCTTGGGATTTCTCCTGTTTATTCATTTACAGTGTGTTTCTTTGTATCTCATTTTGGCTGCCTCTCTATATTTGTTTTTGAGTATTAGGTAGATCTCCCCGGTCTCCCAGTCTTGGTAGGGTGGTCTTACTGGTAGGTGTCCTGTGGGATCACTGGTTCAGTCTCCCCAACTATCTGAACCAGTTGCTTCACGGATGACCTTGTGTGGGTTTGGGGAGCCCTCCTGTTGTACAGAGCATGGAAATTCTGGTTATACTAGACACCACGTGGTCAGGAAACATCCAGAAACTGAACGGTCACAACATGTTAACGGAGTGCCACCCAGTGCCACATTAGCCTCCTGTACTCCAGAATTCAGCCCCACTCAAGCGCTGTGTCCACCTCCTCAGGCTTCCCACCCCCGGTAACTGGGGCCTGGACCACTAACCACAATGATCTCCAAACCCCTTCCCCAACCCTCTTCCCCACCCTTTCAAACATCGGTCAGATCATGTCACTCATCCATTTAACCCTCCAACCGCCACTCCCGGCAGAGTCCCGGAATGGACAGAAGGCTCAGCCCCACGCGGTGGAGAGGCACTAGGAGAGGAGCAGGGACGTGAAGGAGCAAAAGGTGGCAAAGCCAACCCTCCCTCTGCAGAGGCTCTCGCTGAAGACGACTTGGTGAGGGGGCGGCCATTCCCAGGGCTGCTCTGGGGCCATGAGCTGAGGATGGAAAACACACAGGGGAAGGAGCCTGGGTCCCTGAGTCACCCCATCAGCAACACTTGGTTTTACTGGGACGAACTGGGTCACACAAAAGCCGTGACCCTCTAAGACCTTCCAGGTGTGACTGGTCTCTCCTGAGTTCTCACAGCTGAAGGCAGGTCTCTTAGTCCATCTGGGGAGGCCCTTCAGTCCTCTGTTCCAGCCCAAACATTGATGGACACAAGGACAGAGGGGCGTCTTAGAGAGCTCTGTAGACAGGAAGCCTTCCCGGTGGCAGGAGGAGCCTGGGAATCAGGAGAGTGAGCCTCACCCAGGACAGGGCCTCACCCCTCTGCTCCGACACCCTCCCGTGCAGGATGGGGGTGGCCTGGCCACTCTGACCCTGGAGGGACAGCTCCCGCTGCCATGGGCCCAGTGCCCTTCCTGAAGGTGCTGCCCAGGTGCATGGCACCCTGTGTGCCTGGAGCAGAGCAGGAGAGAGGGCTGGTTCCAGCCCTGCCTGCCTCCCTCCCTGCCCCCATGAGGTCTATTGGGGGGGCCTGGCCCGGCCTGTGGCAGACACGGAGCCCACTGCAGGTTCTGTGGAGTCGGCTGTGGCCCAGAGGACACTAGCCACCAGGCCACAGCTGTGCTGCTGGAAGCAGGAGGGCTGCTGCCTGCCCACAGGGCCCTCCCACTAGGCCGAAGCAGCTGGGGTCTGAGCTGGGAGACAGGCCCAGGTCTTGGGCTCTCCCTGGGGATCCGGCTCTGTGCTCCGGTGGTTTCCATAGTAAAGAGCCGGAGTTTCAGAAGAGAAGGAGAGCTGGCAGATGTCCTGACCTGCACCATGTCCCTGGAGAAGTCAGGAGAGGCTGGACGGACACACAAACCTGCGAGGGAGCCCGTGAGCCCCGCGGACAGTGCTCCCCTCACCCGCCCTGTGTGTGGCGGCCCTGAATTCCACCTGCACCCGGGGACACTGACCTGGAGGCCCCTGGAGAGACGGCGGGACAGGGAGCTGACCTGCGCGGATGCGGCCCCTTCAACAAGGGGCACCCGCACTCGGAGAGACGTGAGGGCCCCACCCACGCGGGTGACGACGCAGAGCCCATGTTGAAACCCCTGGGAACAGGGCCCAGCAGCTGGAGGAAAGTCGCCTCCAGCAGAGTCAGGCCCTGCTCTCCCAGGAGGGTTGGGGGAGGGAAGCAGGGATCTCAGAGCCGACGGGCTGGAGCGCTCACGGGCCTGGACGCAATAGCACCTGGACGAGAAAGAGCGCTCGCTCTCCCTGGTGGAGGCCGTGCCGGCGCCCCCACCCCTGGCAGAAGGTCCCGGGGAGGCGCATGTTGGCGGCAGAGGGACAGCCTCTCCTCTGGAAGCTGACCTGGCTCCCAACCTGAAAGTGTGCGAAAGAGAAAAGGGAAAGTGCCCAGATAATCGAAAGAAGACATGAATGCACTGAGGGACGTGCTCACGGGACAAAGTGCCCGCCTCCGACAGGCCCCGCGTCTTCACCGTCTGAGCTCAGCCAGCAGTGCGGCTGGGAGCCCGGCTGCCCCGTCGAGGCTGGGGAACCACAGCAGGGGCAACGCGGCCGCGTCTGGGACACGCGGGAGAGCGAGGGATGTCACAGGTGTGCACGGCAGGGCTGTGCCATCAGAAGCGCAGCCTCCGGGAAGGGGGGGGAGGACGTGGAGAAGGCATGGGACGGAGCCACCGCCTCCTGCCGATAGCAGGTGCTCCTCCATGTGAGAAAGCTCGAGAAAGGTGATGGCAGCAGCTCTGTGGGCCGAGAGAGGCCTCCACTGGCTCAGAAAGTATGATCATGTCAGACAACTGCCGCCCAATGTCCAGTTCACGTCCAAGCCTTTGACAGGTGGACATTTGCTATGATGTTCCCTGCACAGCCACGAAGATCTAAAGTACCAGGGGATCCGCTGGGGCACCAGGTCCCCCAGGAGGGAGGTCAGGCTGGGAAGGCTCAGGGCTCAAGGTTCAGGAGTCCACGCGGGTTTAATTCACCTTCCTGAGCCGCTGGGCGTGAGCACCCGCCACCATGGCAAGGCATGTGGCTGGGTTTCTCTATGGAAGTAACTTTGGTTTATCCCTTCCAGTCTTTACGTCTAACTGCTCTTGTTCAGCTGGTGCTATCATGGCCCATATTTAAGTGAAATGGTGTTATAATGTACGTTAGTGGCTTTTCAAACATAGATTTCATTAATGTCATTCTTAGGAATACCTTCTTTTCATGACATTGGACCAACTAAAGCTACATAGTATAAGTGCTGTATTTTGACTTCAATAAAAGGTCCACTTTTACCAAAACCACCACTGAAGTTTGACACGGAGAGAGACTTTAAAACAATACAGTTTACTTCCTGTGTGCTATGATTTGTGAGATTATGTAAAAGTCACCTAATTTTTAACCTCGTAGTTGTAATGGGGTTACTAAGAAATAAAAAACAAAAAACCCTCGCCCATCTGAACATCAACAGAAAACTTGCCTTCCCTCTCTTGCACCAAAGAGGCCTTCTCCAATGTGGTTCTGATCACCCTGGGCTTCCCTGCAGAGCCCCTACCCCCATGTATCTGCTCCCCAGGGCTCAGTGATGGCTGCTGTCACAACCTGTCTTCCCCAAAGGTTCCCATGGCCTGTTCTTCATTATTCCATTTTGCTCAACTGCCACCTCCTCCAGGAAGCCTTCCCTGAACCCTTGGTGACAGTGTTACCCTCCCCCGACTCACTGTCCATCACAATGTCTTCGATGCCCTTATTGCTGGGCAACGTCATCTCCTTTATATTTGTGTACAGAACTGTCATCTGTCCCCATGTGTCACCTCCAACAGGTCAGCGGCCTGCAGCTCCTGGGGGAGACCTTGTTGGTAAACCCTTGAGCCCCAGCCTGCAGCCCAAAGGGTAGGCGGTATGTGGGCAGTGACTGCATGGATGTGTGAACGTGACTCTGGAAGAACGCTTGTTATGCGTCACATCTTTCCCCCAGTTTAGAGATGAGGAAAGCAGGGCGCACTTTGTCCAAGATCAGGTAGAAACACAAAGGGTCCAACTCCAGATGCCCTGCTCTTGACCATCTCAATCTCTAGCTGAGATCAGAAAGGAACAACCCCCCAAATCCCCCATTTACGGTTCCCCATTACTGTCTGGCTTTCACATTCCACCCTGCCCCTCCCTCAAACTAGAATCAACCTTTCATGCTCTGGCCACTGAGAAGTCAGCTGACAATGAGACAACCCTTTGGTCACTGGAGTAAGGCTGAGAAGGCTCCATGTTACCCTCAGAGATGAGCTGCGCCTTCACCATGGAGACAGTCTGAGGCCTGAGTCAGACCAGTGAGGGAAGCCTCACAGAACAGGACTGGCCCAATGTCCAGGCCCGATTAAGGGCTAAGTAGAAAAACAGCAGCTCCTGGCGCCAAGGCCAAAGACTGCGGACAAACTCCTCCTCTGCAATCCGGTTGTCGCCAGGAGGGACGTTTAAGAGGCGGTTTCTCTGGACAGGACAGCCCCCGCCCCGCTGCTCTCCCCGCAGAAGGGAAACCTGGAATTCCTTCCTGGGAGAGCTTCCTTTACACACCCTGGGACTCAGTGGAGTCTGTTTTCTCTGTAAACAAGGCAGCCATTCCCAGCGTGGCCTGCGTAGTCCCCTCCCAGGCCATGGTATTTGTTAAAAAAAAAAAAAAATGGAGGTGAGGGGGTGGGCAGAAGGAAGGGCGGGAAAGATTGGGGAAGAAGCCAGAGGAGCCCTTTTTGTTTAGGAGAGGGTGACAGACCATCACCCTTGAGCCCCACTTATGTTCTTTGCGTGGTGGGGGCATCTGAGCAAAGGTGCAGCCTCACGCTGTTCCTGATGTTTATCAAGCCGTGTTCCTTCCCCGAGCCCTGAGCCCGGGAGGTGAGCGGGTATCACGTATTTTCCTAAACCACCTCCAGGGCTGGGACAGAAGCCACTTTCCCAGGTTTTCTCTCTCGGTTCCCTTCAGGGTCAAATACTTCCTGCCGCCTGAGGCCTGATTTTCTTTCCAACTCAACTGGGATCTCCATGGAGTCAGAAGTTATGTTCTATTTGTTTCTGGAATCTCAGCAATCTGGCATGGAGTCCCGGGCAAGGGTGGCCTGGATGAGTGAGGAGGTAGATGAAGGGATGATGGATGGATGGAGGATGAATGCATGGACAGATGCATGGAAGGATGGGTAGATGATTGGATAAGTGTATGCGAGTTAGGTAGGAAGGAAGAAGGAACATATTCTTTGCAAAAAGGTAAAACATTACAGATTAGGCTGAAGCCCTCTTTGATGATCTACTTCCCAATTTCTTTTTGTCCCCGTCCGCAGTGGAAACCAGGGCTTTTTCCATGCACGTCCACGTGTAAATATGCATCAGTAAGGACTATATGGCGTTGGTTTATGTTCTCTGTGTTTTGTTTTACAACTTGTGCTAGTCGCCCAGTAATAGATGTCAGTTCATACAGTCCTGTCCTTCTCTCCTTAACTGCGGCAGATAGCTCTATAGTTTGGGTCTATCCTACAGCTTCACTGTTTAGTTCCCTACTGATGAATATATAGTCTTTCTCTCTCACCATCGCTCTCCATGTGCACAGGGGCCTTCATCCCTCAGCTTGAAATCTGTGCATGTGATAGAGCAGCCAACTAAATGGGGGCCCTGTGCTCGGGGGTTTTAAATTCGGAATCTTTAGAACGTGTTGTGTTCCTTCTCTGTGGGTTTAGCTGTGACCTGGTGGGACGAGGAGGGCTCAGAATCCAGTAGAACTCGCTCCCAGCCTTTCCCACTAGCTCTGGCCCCACAGGAAAGTGACTTCTCTTCCAGAGGTTGGGCAGCCTCAGCTGCACCCTATGGGACCATGCGAAGACTGACTTAGGTCGCCTATGGATGGGGCACTGCCCCCAGGGAGCCCTCAGAAGGTACAGATGGTCACTGTCAAATACAGTCTCTTTCTATGACCTCATGGGATCCTCGGTGTCCAGCTTAGACTCTCCTTGCTGCTAGCTTCTAAGGTTAATTCCGGCAGCCTCTTCCTAAAGGGACGCTGCAGCCCCGAGTCAAGGCTTAAGAAAAAGCTGAACATGTGGGTTTCCTGCTAGTTATAAGCCAGCATGAGCTGGTGAAGCATGGGGCTGGGGAGAGGAGGACGTGCCTAGGAGGCTACTTCCGACAAGATTCCGGGCTTTTCCCATCACCCCAACCTGATCATTAATCGGAGCCAGGAAGAAGCCCCGGATTCGTGATTGCCGATCCCCGAGGTACCGGCCTCCAAACATCTGAAGGCAAAACAGTTTGTTAATTGCCGTCTAGACAGTTTATTGCGGCAATAAGATCAAAACCCAGAATGCTAAGGTTTGTGGTATGAATCATGCAGACTAAACAGTTGTTTTATTGCATTTACAGAGAAGTTGATTTATAACGTCACTGGGCAATAAAATTCCTTCATGGTTTCACGGGAATAATTTTGCTTCTTTCATGCCACTCTGTGATAATTCCAGCACTCTGGGCTGTTAAACTGTGTTCTCTGTCCCATCTAAACAGTCTCTGATCGGATGTCTGATTGTCATCAAGGGCCAGCGCTCGCTCCATCCTGCCAGAGCCCTGGTGAGAGCAGGCAGCTGGCAGGGGCGGCCTTCAAGGCCCGGCTCTCACAGCTGCCTCTGCCCACGCCTGGATGCCTGGGCAGCTCCTGGTCCCCACAGCCTTCTGTCTTGTTTGTTGGCAAGGGCCAATGGGCCGGCTTCCCCTTCAGAACTGGGTCCTGGATGAAATGGACAGAGCCGGCCAGTTCTCCGGGGCTGACTGCTCCCTCCTCGGTCGTGAAAATTGACCCCCATGTCTGCTCCTGAGAGTCTTAGGATGTTAGCTCTTACGTGTAGCTCACGATACATTTTGAGTTAACTTTTGTATGTGGTGTGAGGAAAAGGTCCACTTGTTTGCCTATGGATCACCAGTTGTCCCAGCACAAACACTTAGTTTTGAGGACACCCTTCAGGTCTCATTGTCAAGGGCATCTCTGAAGCTTGACAAGGTTTGAGGACAGCTCCTCCAGCGCTCTAGGACTCAGAATCCCATTCTTCTTCCCTATGGCTACGTGATATTTCAGGGCACCTCACCACTTAGAGCTTTCATGGCCTTAAGTTATAAAAGGGCTCCACCAGTGTAGTTCAGTGAATATCGACCTATGAAGTAGGAGGTCACAGTTCGATTCCCGGTCAGGGCACATGCCCAGGTTGTGAGAGGCAGCTGATTGATGATGCTCTCTTACTATTGATATTTCTATCCCTCTCTCTCTCCCTTCCTCTCTCTGAAATAAGTGAATAAATCTTTTTTTAAAAAGTTATAAAAGGTAAATTATACTAACAGAATATTCTTTTTTAAAATATATTTTATTGCTTTTAGAGAGGAATGGATAGGGAGACATAGAAGTATAAATGATGAGAATCATTGATTGGCTGCCCTTGCATGGCCCCTACTGGGGATTGAGCCCACAACCCGGGCATGTTCCTTCCCTGACTGGGAATCGAACCATGACTTCCTGGTTCATAGGTCCATATTCAACCATTGAGCCATGCTGGC
>PVJC01010666.1:31412-43301 GCA_004026665.1 Murina feae | reverse complement strand
ATAATTTTTAAAAAATTTAAAAAAAAAGAAAAAGAAAGAAAGAAAAAAAAAAGAAGCAAAACCCACCCTGCTGGAAAAGCAAAAAGAAAAAGGATCAAAAAGTATGAAGATAGTGTAAGGATTCTCTGGGACAACTTCAAGCGTACCAACATCAGAATAATAAGGGTGCCAGAAGAAGAGAAAGAGCAAGATATTGAAAACCTATTTGAAGAAATAATGACAGAAAACTTCCCCCACCTGGTGAAAGAAATAGACTTCTAAGTCCAAGAAGTGCAGAGAACCCCAAATAAAAGGAACTGAAGGAGGACCACACTAAGACATATCGTAATTAAAATGCCAAGAGCAAAAGACAAGGAGAGAATCTTAAAAGCTGCAAGAAAAAAGCAGTTAGTTACCTACAAGAGGGCACCCATACGACTGTCAGCTGATTTCTCAACAGAAACTTTGCAGGCCAGAAGGGAGTGGCAAGAAATATTCAAAGTGACAAATAGCAAAAACCTACAGCCAAAATTACTTTACCCAGCAAAGCTATCATTCAGAATTGAGGGTCGGATAAAGAGCTTCACAGACAAGAAAAAGCTAAAAGAGTTCATCACCACCCAACCAGTATTATATGAAGTGCTGAAAGGTATCCTTTGAGAAGAGGAAGAAGAAAAAGGAAAGTAAAAATTATTAACAACAAATATATATCTATCAACAAGTGAATCTAAGAATCAAGTGAATAAAAAATCTGATGAACAGAATAAACTGGTGAACAGAATAGAATCAGAGTCATAGAAATGGAGTGGACGGACAGTTTTCGGGGGTTAAGGGTGTTGGGGGTGTGTGAAGAGAATGGACAATAATTGTACACCTATGGATGAGGACAGTGGGGGAGGAAAGGACAGAAGGTGGGGTGGGAACTGGGAGGGGTGAGCTATGGGAGAAAAAAGAAGAACAACTGTAATAATCTGAACAATAAAGATAAATTTTAAAAAAAAGAAAAAAAAAGCTGTTTCTACTAAAAAAAATAAAAATAAAAATAAAAATACCAACTACTTTACATTAAATAGTAATACAAGGGTTACTGTATTATTTAAAAGATTTTTCTTTAACCTTACCTACTGTACAGTACAACCATCAGCTAATATTTACTTGTTTATTCAATAAATCACAGATAATCTCCCAAAACAACATTCAGACTAAATGGTTCTGTGACTCCCATAATTTTACATTTGAAAAACTAACAACTGTATATATTTTTAAATTAAGCCACCCTCTCCTCCTCCAATTGTTTTATTTGAACTGTTTCCTTTACTTTATATAAAATCCCTCTACAAACAATTAGGGGGAAAGACTTCACCTTCTCTTCCAGGAACTGGGTCTCAGACTCTCATTCACTATATGTGCTCCACTCCAGAGGTGCAAGCACTCACTCTGCATCCCACTCAGAGGGTGACTGAGCAGCATATCAAAGGAAAGGGCAGGCCAAATGGCATTCCAACCTTCTAATCCACTCTCAAGGTCTAACTGTAGTTTCCACAGCTAGAAACACACATGCTTTTACACACACACACACACACAAATGCTGCTTCTCTCCAATAAACAGACTTTATTTACCATGTTCCTACTTTACTAAATGCAATCATATTTTAGAGATATTTAATGCATCTAAAAAGCAGATCTAGGAGATTTGATAACTGTCTTAGGAACAATTTAGTAGACAGCCTCTAATTTTTAAATAGCACATTTATGTAAAAAACATTTAAAGAGTTACCAGAACTATTTTTGTTAACCAATATAACTTAAACAGTCAAGAATGAAACAGAGAAATATAAAGTTATTTTTTAAAGCTTACAATGTTTAAATGTACTGAAGAGTACTTTATTCCTCACAGAAGACAAAAAAATAGTTTCATGGAAACACCAGACTGTTTTCTCCTATCATATTAAAACACATAGAATATTTTAAAATGTAAATTTAATTCAGTTATTCTTGGCCTTACTTTCTTACCTCTAAATAAAAAGTTAGTTAAAAAAAATAGATTCAGTGGCAGAGCAGCATCAAACAGACTGTCAAATTACAGCAACAAGGACAGGGACGTTGGGGCGGGGGGGTAACAGATCAGACATGGGACTTTTGTGTATGCATTTAAGCATAACCAATGGACACAAAACACTGGGGGGTAGGGGAGGCGGGGGGAAGGGCAGGGGGAAAAAGAAATATATGTACTAATCTTTGTAAAGCTTTATGTAATAATAATTTTTAAAAAATTAAAAAAAAAGTTAGTTAGGAAATAAGCAATATCAAAGAATGTTCTAGTGTACCTCCTGAAGGAATAACTAGAATATCCTATATAATAAAAGCTCAACAACCAAAATGGCAGAATGACCAGAACAACCAGAGACCACTGGAAACCAAGATGGCGGCATAGGTGAACACCAGAATTGCGGCTGTGCACAACTATTTTAAAACAACAACAAAAAGAAAAAATGGACACCACCCAGACTCAAAGGAAGGCTGGCTGAGTGGAAATTCTACAACTAGAAAGAGACTGAGACTCAGAGGAGGTGCAGAAATAAAGTGCAGAGGTACGGAGGTGCACACGAAGGGGCTGGTGGAAAGGGCTCGCAGAAAGGTCTGGCGGAAATGGCTGGAAGCATTTCATACTGGAGGGAGGCACAAGCTCCCGATGGCTCTGAACTCCAGTTCCAGGCGAGTTTCTGGGGACTCAGAACCATATGGGGAGGAGCTGGACTGTCTAGCACTGTCTGGCGCCGGGAGAAACTCCAGAACGGCTTGAGACCTGGTGCCTCTTAGGACAGGGCTGAGAAATGGCCATAACTGGTTGCTCCGCCCTGAAGATTTCCCAAGACCCCGCCCCACCCAAGCCGCTGGCAGAGGCTTTTGCATATTAAAAGGCTGGGAAGCCCCAGGGAGAAGCTAAAAATAGCACCTCCTTGGAGATACAAGTGCCAGCATACCCAAACAACTCTTGCCCCATAAGGGTGTCTCCAGCACAGAAGTTCTCCCACTGTAGAAATAGCTGATTCGCATAACCAAGTGGCTTGGAGGACATTTCCTGTCAGTGATTACCTAACACAAAAAGCCACTCTATCAACCCAGGAAGTAGCCAAAATGTGGAGACAAAGAAACAGATCACAAATGACAGAAATGGAGTAAAGCAAATGACTGATATAGAGTTCAAAACTATGGTTTTACGGTTTTTCAAGAATTTTCTAGAAACCACCAATAAATTTAGTGAGACTCTCAATAAATCTAATGATACCCTCAAGGATATGAAAAAGACCAACTAGAAATTAAGCATACACCGACTGAAATAAAGAATAATATACAGGGATCCAACAACAGATTAGAGGAACGCAAGAATCAAGTCAAATAATTGAAATACAAAGAAACAAAAAATACCCAAATGAATAAGCAAAAAGAAAAAAGAATCCAAAAATATGAAGACAGTGTAAGGAGCCTCTGGGACAACTTCAAGCATACCAATATCAGAATTATAAGGGTGCCAGAAGAAGAGAAAGAGCAAGATATTGAAAACCTATTTGAAGAAATAATGACAGAAAACTTCCCCTACCTGGTAAAAGAAATAGACTTCCAAGTCCAGGAAGTGCAGAGAACCCCAAACAAAAAGAATCCAAAGAGGACCACACCAAGACACATCATAATTAAAATGCCAAGAGCAAAACACAGATAGAATCTTAAAAGCAGCAAGAGAAAAGCAGTCAGTTACCTACAAGGGGGCACCCATTCATCTGTCAGCCAACTTCTCAACAGAAACTTTGCAGGTCAGAAGGGAGTGGCAAGAAATATTCAAAGTGATGAATAGCAAGAACCTAAAACCAAGTTTACTTTACCCAGCAAAGCTATCATTCAGAATTGAGGGTCGGATAAAGAGCTTCACAGACAAAAGAAAGCTAAAGGAGTTCATCACCACCCAACCAGTATTATTTGAAATGCTGAAAGGTATCCTTTGAGAAGAGGAAGAAGAAAAAGTAAAGATAAAAATTATGAACAACAAATACATATCTATCAACAAGTGAATCTAAAAATCAAGTGAATAAAAAATCTGATGAACAGAATAAACTGGTGAATAGAATAGAATCAAAGGCATAGAAAGGGATTGGACTGACAATTTTTTGGGTGGAGGGTGTTGGAGGTGCAGGAAGAGACTGGACAATAATCATACACCTATGGATGAGAACAGTGGGGGTGGGGGGCGTAAGGACAAAGGGTGGGGTGGGAACTGGGAGGAGGGGAGCAATGGGGGGAAAAAGAGGAACAACTATAATAATCTGAACAATAAACATTAAAATAAATAAATTAAAAAAAGAATAACCAGAGACCAGAAAGACAACAGCCTCTCGCCCCAGGCTGCCCCGCCCCCCAGTGGGGATCCCCATCCCAATAAGAGCATGGTCAGATTGCAAACCACCTGTGGCCCCTTGCTCCGGCTGGCCCCACTCCCCAACGAGGATCCCTACCCTGATCAGGGCATAGCCAGCCTGCAAACCCCCCACAGCCCCTCACCCCAGCCAGCCTGGCCTTGCCGTGGGAACCACCACCCTGAACGGGGGCCCCATCTGGGCAGGCTGGCCAGCCCCCAACTGGGTACCAGGCCTTTATCCTATGTAATAAAAGGTTAATATGCAAATTGACCCTAATGGAGAATGACCAGAATGCTTGACCAGTCACTATGAGGTGCACTGACCAGTTCTCGGTCCCTTTCCTTGGCCAGCAGGCCAGCCTCTTGGTCCCTTCCCCCAGCCGTAGGCTCTGATCGTCCAATCAATGGCTAACAGAGAACCGGGGTGGGTGGCGGCGGGGATGGGGCCACTGCAGGCAGCCGAGGAAGATGGTCCTGAATGCAGGCCAGGCTTAGGGACTACACCCGCACACCAATTTCATGTGCCAGGCCTCTATTTGAGAGATAAAAATTACATAGTCATATCAATTGATGCAGAAAAAGCATTTGACAAAATCCAACCCCCTTTCTTGATAAAAATCTTCAGCAAAGTAGGAATAGAGGGATCATACCTCAACATAATAAGGCCTTATATGATAAACCTATAGCCAAACTCATACTCAATGGGCAAAAACTAAAACTATTTCACCCAAGAACAAGAACAAGACAGAGATGCTTACTTTCACCACTCCTGTTTGACATATTACTGGAAGTGCTAGCCATAGCAATTAGACAAGAAGAAGAAATGAAAGGTATCCAAATTGGAAAAGAAGACATAAAACTGTCATTATTCACACATAACCTGATACTGTACATAGAAAACCCTAAAGACTCCATCAAAAAATTATTAGACTTAATAAATGAATTTGGCAATGTAGAAGGATACAAAATGAATGCCCAGAAATCTATGGCATTTTCATACACCAATAGTGAACTTACAGAGAGGTTAAAAAAACAATCCCATTTACCATTGCACAAAAAGATACCTAAGAATAAATTTAAGTAAGGAGGTAAAAGACCTGTACTCAGAAAACTACAGTATGTTGAAAAAAGAGACAGAGGAAGACATAAACAGATGGAAGAACTTACCATGTTCATGGATTGGTAGAATCAATATCATTAAAACGTTCATTTAACCAAAGCAATCTATAGACTCAATGCAATCCCCATTAAAATACTAATGGCATATTTCACAGACATAGAACGAACTCTCCAAAATTCTTCTGGAAAAACAAACAAACAAACAAACAAATAAAAATGAAAAGTTACAGCAATCCTGAGAAAGAAGAACAAAGTAGGAGGGATCTCAATCCCAGATATTAAGCTATATTACAAAGCCACTGTTCTCAAAACTGCCTGGTACTGGCACAAAAACAGACATATAGACCAATGGAATAAAGAACCCAAAATCAACCCAAACCACTATGCTCAGTTAATACTTGACAAAGGAAGCAAGAGCATACAATGGAGTCAAGACAGTCTCTTAATAAATGATGTTGGGAAAATTGGACAGATACATGCAAAAAAATGAAACTAGACCACCAACTTACAACATACATAAAAATAAACTCAAAATGGATAAAGGACTTAAATGTAAGAAAGGAAATTATAAGAATCTTAGAGGAATCCACAGGCAGCAAAATCTCAGACATATGCCGAAGCAATATCTTCACCAATACAGCTCCTAAGGGCAATGGAAACTAAGGAGAAAATAAACAAATTACATCAAAATAAAAATCTTCTGTACAGCAAAAGAAATCATCACAAAACAAGAAAGTCCACTGCATGGGAGAACATATTTGCCAATGTTATCTATGATAAGAGTTTAATCTCCAACGTTTACAGGGGATTCATACAATTTAACGAAAGGAAGATAAGCAATCCAATAAAAAAAAAAAGGGCAACGGACCTCAATAGATACTTTTTTATCTTTTTTCCCTTTATTGATTAAGATATTATAAATGCGACCTTATCCCCTCAATGTCCTCTCATCCCCCCACTCCTGCCCTCACCCTCACCCCCTATTGTCCACATCCATTGCCTATGCTTATATGCATGTATACAAGTCCTTTGGTGGATCTCTTCCCCTCACCCCCTAAACAGATACTTTTTGAAAGAGGACATACAGAAGGCCAAGAGACATATGAAAACATGTTCAAAGTCATTAATCATCCAACAGATACAAATCACAACGACAATGAGATACCATCTCACACCTGTCAGAATGGCTGTCATCAACAAATGAACAAACAAGAACTGGAGAGGATGCTGAGAAAAAGGAATACTCATGCACTACTGGTGGGAATGCAGACTGGTGCAGCCACTGTGGAGTACAGTATGGAGTTTTCTCAAAAAGCTAAAAAGGGAACTCCTATTTGACACAGTGATCCAACTCTAGCAATATATCCCAAATCAGAAACAGCGATCAGAAAGGATATATGCACCCCTATGTTCAAATCAGCACAATTTACCATAGCTAAGATTTGGAAACTGCCTAAGTGCCCATCAGCAGATGAGTGAATTAAAAAACAGTGGTACATCTACACAATGGAATACTATGCTGCAGTAAAAAAAAGGAATTCTTACCATTTGCAATAACGTGGATGGAACTGGAGAGCATTATGCTAAGTGAAATAAGCCACCCAGAGAAAGGTTAATGTCACATGATCTCACCATTTGTGGATTATAATGAACAACATAAACTGATGAACAAAAATAGATGCAGAGACAGAGAAGCATGGATCAGACCATCAAACCTCAGAGGGAAGGAAGGGGCAGTTGAGGGAATGGGGGAGAGATCAACCAAACGACTTATATGCATGCATAAAAGCCTATGCAATGGACACAGACACTAGGGGGGGTAAGAGCATGAATGGGGGTTGGGAGATTATGGAGGGATAAGGACACATATGAAATACCTTGATCAATAAAGAAAAAAAATTAAAAAATATGCCCTTTGCCCAGTTGATGAGAAAGCAGATGGGAAATCAGAACTGCCAAATGACTTTTCAAAGACAGCTCAACTGTCAACCAACTGACCTTTCTCAGGAAACTACTAAATGTATACAACTATAGCTTAGTGTTCTTGTCAAAGTAGCAATATTCTACTGATATTTCTTTTACTTCTCTACTTTCTATACAAAAAAAATGAATATGGTGGTACCACCTTTCCAGGAACAAACCCACTTCTAAAATTTATCCTGCAGAATTAACTGCATCTCTAAACAAAGATGCCCATTGCCAAATTATATTAAAACGATGTGTAAGTAAATTGTGGTACATCCATTGAAAGAATACTAAGCAGTCATTAAAAGTCATGTATAGTAATACCTAAAAATATTCATAATATATTGTTAAATGACAAAGGTTACGAGATGAATAACTGTATTAAGAATTTTGGAAGTGATATCTCTGTAATTGAACACTAAGACAGCTTTCAGTTTTCTGACAGCTAAGGAAAAATTGAAAGTTTTCATGTTTCATAATAATTATTGGGTGAGTATTTATCTTCTAAAGAACACTTTTCTTTATCCTTACCGTAAACTTATGAGTTAAGCTTTTATAACATGAAAACATTTTTATACTGTAAACTATTCTAAGGGATAAAAAGGCGAAAATTATTTTTTAAAAAAAGAAGTTAAGACATAGTTACTTCTAAAGAGAAAATGGATTCTGGGAGAATTTTTGAAGTTTAGTTAATTAAATAAATGTAGATTTATGAAAATATGTAATTCATGTTAGCAAATGCAAATTACTCAAAACTGAGAATTAAAGCAATACCAAAAGACTTACAGAAGTAAAAACATAAAAACTTTCACCTATCAAAAAAACAGACTGTCTAATCAGGGGTGGGAATCTTTTTTCTGCCAAGGGCCATTTGGATATTTACAACATCATTTGTGGGCCATTTGAAATTACTGACTTAAAATTAGCCTGCTATATTTGGTCAAACATTTAATTCACCCCTAATGCTTGTTAAACAAAATGATTTTATGGGCCTTATTCAGCCTACGGGCCAGACTTTCCCAACACCTGGTACTGGCTATGGTTATGCTGATACGTCCTATGAAACTATAAAAATGTCTAGCTTCCCCATGTCTAGGAAAAACCCTTTCTCCTGCATTACTTACACACAACACTTCCGACAAGAGATATGGCTTTTTCCCCACACTGACCAATTCTCCCACACTAACTGGGTGTCCTGTAATTCAATTCAATCAATTCAATTCAACCAGAATTACTGCATACCCCCAAACTAAAGTATTAATACTATAAAACTGCTCCCACTTCAGATGCCAATAGCAAGTAATAGGTCCCTGTTATCCACAACTTCTGTATGACTTGGTTACAAATCAGAGGTTCCCAAGACCCCCTCAGGTTCAATAATTGGCTAGAGTGGCTCACAGAATCTAGGAAAAGTTTACTCACTATTGCTTATTTATTACGAAGAGCATTTTATTCTATTAATTTATTTATTTACTTTATTTTTGTTGTTGTTAATCTTCACCCAAGGATATTTTTTCATTGATTTTTTTAGGGAGAGTAGAAGAGAGAGGGAAAGACAGAAAAAGAAACATCAACGTGAGATAAAGACATCAATTGGTTGCCTCCTGCATGAGCCCTGACCAGGGCCCAGGCCAGAGAGGAGTTTGTAATCAAGGTACATGCCTTTGACCTGAATTGAACCCAGGACCCTTTGGTCCACAGGCCAATGCTCTATCTGCTGAGCCAAACTGGCTAGGGCTACAAAGAATATTTTAAAAGTACAAGTGAATAGCTAGATGAAGAGATACATAGAGTAAGGTCAGGAAGGATCCCATGGAGTTGGGTTTCACCACCCTCCTAGATTATAAATGCATCACCAACCCAGAAGCTCTATAAATCCCTTACTTCAGAGATTTGTATAGTTTCAGCATTTAGACATGAATGATTATTTACTTATTTTCTAACCCCCTTTCCTCTTCAAAAGGTGGTGGGTAGGACTGACAGTTCCAAGTTTTTAATCTTGGCTTTGTCTAGTAACCAGTCCCTATCCCAGAGGCCACCAAGAGCTGTTTCATTAGAGCAAAAGATGCTACTCTCACCTAAGAGCCTTGTGTCAGGAACCAAAGTCAAACACCAAATATTAGCGGGAACTGGGGGCAGAGACCAAATATATATATTTTTTATTATTTCATGACTTAACACCTATCTACCCATGGACTTCCTGCACTCCAAGCCTGGAGAAGAAAGAACTGTGTGTAAAAGAAAGTGATGAGAAGTGAGGAGTGGGATGGAAGTGTGGAGAATGAAAAGCTGAGCGAGGACACAGAACCTATGGGCCCCTAGGATGCTAGGTATGCAGGTCTCAGCTAGAGTCAGAGTAGAGCAGAATTCTGAGTCTGTACTTTGTAAGTCTGTTCATTTCTTTGCTTTGGTGGTTTTCCAGTTTCAGGTTTTTTGTTTTGCCCTTGGTTACTTAGTAAAGTCACTGTTTAAAAAATTCCAACCTTGTTTAAAGTAAACTAAGAAGAAAAGGAGAATTGTCCTTCTCTAGACATGCCTGACAGGAACTTCAGAGAGTCTAGACTGGCAGGGCACTCTGGTCAGAGCTGTGTGCCAACTGGAGGCCGGAAATGACCCAGCAAGGCTAAAGATGGAGAGAGACCTCTAAAGACAAGGGGCCTCACAGCTGGCTTGGGCATTACTGGAAAATCCCATCAAAGGGCCAATTTGCCCTCATCTTTACAGCTCTTTAAGACTTCTCCAGGGAAAGCATTAGGTAGGGCATTTTAGTCTGCCTCTAAACTGTTAGCCAGCTTCTTTGTTTTAAGAAATTATTTAAATTCTGCATTTGCTGATTTTTTTTTAGATGCTAAAATAGTGCTGATGTTTAGTATACTGCTAGAATCAGAAAAAAATATGATTACATATTTAAAAAAACAGTCCTGGCCAGTGTTGCTCATTGGTTAGAGCATCCACCTGAGCATCAGAGGGTGACAGGTTCGATTCCCAGTCAAGGGCACGTACCTGGGTCGCAGGTTTGATCCTTGCCCCCCAGTTGGGGCGTGGTGGAGGGGACAACCAATCCATGTTTTTCTCTCACATGGATCTTTCTCTTTGTTCTCTCTCTCCTCCTCCCCACTCCCTGCACTCTCTGAAAATAAAGAAAATAAAATATCCTCACTCTTCTGGTGAAAACTAAGAAAGAAAAAAAAAGCTAGAGAATACATTTAAAATATCTAAAAGTAACTGGCTTCCTTCCTAGCCCAGTGTACTGCACCTGTAAGTAATTAACACCCTAAGGTGAAAGTTTGGCTTCAAAACGGCAAAACAGACTAGTCAGTGGGCTGATGGGACACGGGCTCTGTGTTGGGATTCAGTGATCACTGGAATTAAGAAGTATAGCTTCTGGGACTTTTCCTGAAAATGTCCCAGAATTAGAAACCCAAGACTGCCCAGCCAGCATGACTTAGTGGTTGAACATCAACCTATGAACCAGGAGGTCACATTTTGATTCCTGGTCAGGGCATATGCCTGGGTTGTAGGCTCAATCCCCAGGAAGGGTCATAAATAAGGCAGCCAACAGGTGATTCTCTCTCATCATTGATGTTTCTGTCTCTCTCTCCTTCTCCTTTCCTTTCTGAAATCATTAAAAATATATTTAGAGGGAAAAAAAAGACTACCAGGATTCCACAAACTTCTTCCACTTGCTGTTGTGCCTGCAGAGGGTGAAGCTTGTGGCAAAATGCCTTCTCTAAATCACTTTAGTGCCATTGAATGTCTGGGGCTGACTGGGGGTGGTGGTGAGAGCAATAAACTACCTGTGTTTGAAAGTCCCTTTGTGCAACAAGAATCTTTCATTTGTTGTAATACTTATCTATCATTTGTTGTAATACTTTAAGCAATAAAAAAAAAAGAATCTTTACCAAATGCATGTCATAGCACAGAGGAGCAAAACACAGCTTTTAAATCAGACAAAAACCCTCTTTGTCTTTGGAAAGAACTTTATAACATACTAGAGTCCGGGTGCACAAAATTTGTGCATAGGGGCGGGGCCTCTCACCCCAGCCTGCACCCTCTCCAATCTGGGACCCCTTGGGGGATGTCCGACTGCTGATTTAGGCTGGATCTCAGGGATCGGGCCTAAACCAACAGTCGGACATCCCTCTCACAATCTTGGACCACTGGCTCCTAATCAGTCACCTGCCTGCCTGCCTGACCTTCCCTAACTGCCCCCTCCCCCGCTGCTGGCCTGATCACCCCTCACTGCTTCTGTGTGCCGACCTGATTGCCACCCTGCCAGCCTGGTCATCTCTAACTGCCCCCCCACTGCCAGCCAGGTAGCCCCCAACTGCTCCCTCCCTGCTGGCCTGGTCACCCCTTACTGCCCCCCCTGCCGGCCTGGTCGCCCCTAACTTCCCCTTCCCACCAGCATGGTT
>PVJC01010666.1:0-31312 GCA_004026665.1 Murina feae | reverse complement strand
CCCTCCCTTCTCCTCTCTAAACATATCCTTGGGCGAGGATTAAAAAATAATAATTACATAATATTAGTAACTAGAAAATAAATACAATTCCTTTTAAATGTTTGAGAATATAGCCATAAATAAAATGCACAGATGAGCAATTAATGTAATAAACACTAGGATGTCTTATGCATCCAAAATAATAAAAGCAATAGAAAAATCAACATGACAATTAATATCACCAATGAAATTTAATTTCAACTCTGGCCCACTTTAGAAACTCAATCATGTTTGTTATGAACACTTTTCCTCACCATTTAGTCTCCCATATTAGCTGTTTGAATTTCGTTTTAAAGTTACCCTGAGTGGAAAACATTAAAAGTTATTTGAGCCTGACCAGGATGGCTCAGAGGTTGAGTGTCAACCTATGAACCAAGAGGTTACATGTTCAACTCCCAGTCAGGGCACATGCTCAGGTTGCAGGCTTGATCACCAGTGGGGGGAGTGCAGGAGTGAGTGCAGGAGGCAGCCCATAGATGTTTCTCTCTCATAGATGTTTCTATCTCTATATTTCTCCCTTCCTCTCTCTCTAAAATAAATATTTTTTAAAGTTATTTGAAGTTACTATATTTTTAAATTATAAACAGTATTTTTTGAAGGGGCATTCTTGTGACATAGTTAATCTTATATAATAAAAGCCTAATATACTAAGTGTTTGGTCGACCCATCAGCCATTCAACCAATCAAAGTGTAATATGATAATGATATGCTAAGGCCACTCAACTGCTCACTCTGATGTGCACTGACCACCAGAGGGCAGATAGTCGACCAGTTGACCAGTCACTATGACGTGTACTCACCACCAGGGGACAGACACTCTGACCAGTATGTTAGCTTGCTGCTGGGGTCCAGCCAATAGGGACTGGGCGAGATGGGCCGGACATATCCTGGAGCCCTTCTGAGGTCCCTCCCAGGCTGGCTAACCTCCTGCATTCCTCCATAGCCCCAATCATGCATTGGTGGGGTCCCTCCACCTGGCCTGCACCCTTTTGCAATCCTGGACCCCTTGGAGGATGTTGGAGAGCTGGTTTCAGCCCAATCCCGCAGGCTAGGCCAAGAGACCCCACTGGTGCATGAATTTGTGCATCGGGCCTCTAGTGGGATAATAATCAGTTCTGTAATGCTAGACCATCTTCAGTAGCATGATTACAAAAGACAAGTGGCAAGAGATAGGTCTTGGCTAGGAAGTAGTATAAGGACAACAAATGAAAACACTGTTTACCATTCTACTATTCTGGATATCTATTTCTTGGCTAATTAAAATCTCAATAGCTCTGATTATCGGTTCAATCATTTCAGTTTAGTTTAGTGAGGTAAGCACATAGAGTACACAAAAAACTAGTAAAACAGAAAAATATATTTCACTTTTAAAGCAACCAATTTCTCAGTTTAGCCTAATTTATAGCAACAGCTGAATAATAAAAATACTCATTGATAAATATGTTAATCATTTCCTGCCAAGAACCTAGCCACAAATTTATAACCAAGTTTCTAGACCAAATTTCTAAAAAACACACACATGCTCTAAAGAAATATGCATCTCCTTTCCAAATAGCCATCAGAGTGTTTCATTCATTTCTGATCATAAGCACACTATTTACACAAAAGTACTTTTCTAGTTAGCATCAAGTGCCATGTTTAAAATGGTATAACAGAGAAGTTCTATGTTTGAATTCAAAGGTCTAAAATGAAAAACAGGCCTCTCCAAAAGGTAGAAATGTCCAGTCATAAAATAAATAAGTACTAAGCCTAACTACAGTTAACACTGCTGTGCGCTATATAGAAAAGTTGTTTAGAGAACTAATCCTAAGAGCTCTCATCGACGAATAAAATGTTTTCCTTTTCCTTTTATTCTATCTACTAGAGGCCTGGTGCACAAAAATTTGTGTACTGGGGGGGGGGGTCCCTCAGCCTAGCCTGTGCCCTCTTGCAATCTGGGACCCCTTGGGGAATGTCCATCTGCTGGCATGCCTGGCCAGCCTGGGTGAGGGGCTGATGGCTGTTTGCAGGCTTGCCAAGCCCCCCAGTGGGGACCCTAACCCCATGGGGGTATGGCCAGCCTGGGTGAGGGGCTGAAGACCATTTCAGGCTTCCCACAGCCCCTTCAGGGTTCAGGTCCCTACTGGGGTGCCTGGCTGATAGCAGGTATCTGGGATTTATTTAACTTCTATAATTGAAACTTTGTTGCCTTGGTCCCCCGCTTGAAGCCTGGGTTGACCCTGGCAACCCAAGGTCCCAGCCTGGCACATATCTGGGGTTTATCTTCTATAATTGAAACTCTGTAGCCTTGAGTAGCGCTCAGAGCTCACAGGGCCCTGGCTTCCTCCATTGCCCAGGGCAACTCCAGCTCCATGGTTGCTGACATCTTAGTTAATTTGCATATTTGCTCCTGATCGGTTGGTGGGCATGGCTTTGTGGGTGTGGCTTGTGGGTGTAATGGAGTGGGGGTTAATTTGCATATTACTCTTTTATTAGATTAGATATGAGAATATATATGTGCACTGAATCTAATGTGATAATCATTTCCAAACTATATGTAAATCAAATCATGAGGCTGTGTACCTTAATCTTTAAAAAATAAATAACAGGCCTCTCAAATACCCAGAGCCCACAGTGACTGTCCAGAGTACAGCTCTTCCCAAAGGAGCAGAAGATCTGCATAAGCCACAGCTTAAGTGAGACTGTCACCTTCTAAGGCACAACTTTTGTCTACAGGGCAGAAGGTCATATAGTCCCTATATCTTATCAACTCTGCACTTAGCACCAAAGCAACCACAGACAATATGTGAATGGATAACTGTGGCTGTGAGCCAATAAAACTTTATGGACCCTGAAAACTGAATTTCATGTATTTTCACATGGAACAATACATTACTTTTCCTTTGCTATTTTTCAACCATTGAAAAATGTAAAAACCATTGTTAACTCACCAACCATATTTAAACAAGTAGCCATACCTGTCCCATGGGATTTGGCCTTTGGTCCATAGTTTGTCACCCTGACCTAGGTCACAGTTTGCCTTAATTTTTTACCTATCCTCCCATAATGTAAACCTACAAGGTATGTGCCTTTTCTTTTAGCAATGAGTTCCTTTGCTTCTTTAGGTCTCTAATGCCCACTGGTCCCAAAGACCAACAGAACAATAAAGAGGTCAAGAAAGACATGGAACATGGACTGAAGAAAGGGCATATGTCTCTCTCGTGTTGCTTTGCAGCTATGTGCTCTTCTGCAAGTTATATAACCATTCTAAATCTTCACTTCACCATGTATAAAAAGAGGATCATGGTATCCAACCAATGAATGCATTTCTGAAGGTAATTCAGAAATGATCAGGGAAAGTAGAGCAAAAAATATAGCATATGGAGAAGAATTGCCCACCACAATTCAGAAACAAGGCCTTGCCTGATGATTCACTGATAAATTGTGAGACCATGGTAGTGTAGTGTATGGTTTTGGGTAGAGAAAGGAAGCTCAGTGGATTTAATTAAATCCTGGGCTTTGAGCAGCTAGCAATCTCACTGACTGCATGCCACTTTTCATAATTCTCTGAGTGGACTAAAAACAACAAACATAAATTGAGAATTTTCTCTATGTTCAAAAAATAGGGAAGTACTGTGAAGAGCACAAAGATGAATAAGACTCAGCCCTTACTTCAAAGAATTTATAATTTAGTAAACATAAACATCTATCATTCAAGGCAGGTATGATTTGTATAAACCAATTGCATTAAGTTCGAAAGAGAGCCAAACAAAAGACAGTAAGAGGAAGAATTTCTAGGAGCTAAATTTAAACAATAAATAGAATTTCAAAAACAGGCAGACACAGCCCTGAACAACATTGCTCAGTGGTTAGATCCTCAGCCTGTGCACTGGAGGGTTGTGGGTTTGATTCCCAGTCAGGGGCACATACTAGTACTTGAGTCTTGAGCTGCTGGTTCAATCCCCAGCCTAAGTTGGGGCATGTGCAGGAGGCAACTGGTTGATGTGTCTCTCTCACATGGATGTTTCTCTCATCTCTCTCTCTCTCTCTCTCTCTCTCTCTCTCTCTCTATATATATATATATATATATATATATATATATATATCTCCACCCATCCCTTTTAACAAAAAAAGAGCAGGCAGTCAGAAATTTGAGAGTACAGTCATACAGACACTACAACTCATGAATACTCAAATCCCTTACATAAAATGGTGTACAACAATGTATGCAAACTATTTCCAAAAATTTGAAAATAAAATCAGTCTCTTCTAAACACACACACACACATACACACACACAATGTATGCAGTCCATGGATTCCCACTTGCAGGTTGAAAAGACTGTTTTCAGTCCATATCCAGTTGATTCTGAGGATGCGGTACCCTCAGATATAGAACACATGGATACAGAGAGCTGACTATACTATAGGACTGTAGGACATGAGGATTCTCAATGTCACTAGACATTTCTGATTTATTCTCCAAAGATGCTGTTCTTTCAACAGTCTGAGAGTTCTCATCTTTACAACACATAGTATGTCATCAGAGTACATTTTAAAATACTTTAGCCAATGTGATGGGTGGAAAAGGATATCTCATTTTAATTTTCATTTCGTTCCCTACATTGTTTAGAGCTGTTTCATATGTCTATTTCTATCCTATGAAATAAATGGCACAGTATGTTTAAGAATGATGAGTTGCATGTGGCTGGAGCCCAAGACACAGAAAGTGCACAGAGGATAGCTTCTCTCTCCTCCTTCCAGAGGTTTCTCTGGGACCTTGTTCTTTCCCTTTCCACCCCATTAATTGCCAGTTTACATCTGCAGTTAGAGACAAATCTCTCCTTTCCTCCTTAAATGTGCCTGAGTAATTTAAAGAGTTTATAAATGAATGTGGTTGAAAAACACTGGTCTCGACAGAAATATCTGAAACCATTTCCTCCATTTTTCCCAAAACTTTATTTCTGCCAAATCTAGATTTTGAAAGACAAGATGCCTTAGGAAACACACAAGTATTCTGATCCACAATGCTCATATGTGAGGATTACCTGAGGCCAAGGAAGAAAGGGACACTCAAGACTTTCATTTCAGAAGGAGCAATCCCCATACAGTCTGAATCTTGCTTTAAAAAGGTAGAAATTTGCCCTGGCCAAGTTACTCAGTCGGTTGGAGCACCATCCTATACACTAAAAGGTTGTGGGTTTGATTCCCAGTCAAGGCACATACCTAGGTTGTGGGCTTGATACCTGGTCAGGGTGCAAACGGGAGGCAACTGATTGATGTTTCTCACATCGATGTTTCTTTCTCTTTCTTTCCTCCTCCTTCTTGCTCTAAAATCAATAAATATATCCTCAAGTGAGGATTAATTATAAAAAAACGCAGAAATTCTCAGATTGAATAAAAAAACAATGTGGTTGTAATGTAAAATGGTGCCTTGACAGAAGTTAAACACTTTAATGTTAAATCAAAGCTTATTTGCCTGAATTTAAAAAAATACTTTAAGTCTCTAATAAAAACTACTTTATGACCTTTGGAAAGATTTCTACTTGTATTAAAACTTGTATCAAAATAAATTAAAAAATTCTGATCCAGGTCTGGAGACCTGGTTACAAATCCCTGGCAAAAATGCATCCATTCCTCTCCTCTCATCTAGAAGGTAAAAAAAAAAGTGCAGGAAAAATAAAGCAATGTATGAACCAATTTTTTAAAATTTTGTTTTATTGCTTAAAGTATTACAAAGAGTGTTAAATAAGTCTCCATTTTCCCCTTGACCTTCCCCCCTCCACCCCTACCCCCCAATGTCTTGTGTCCATTGATTATGCTTATATGCATGCATATAAGTCCTTCAGTTGATCTCTTAACTCCCCCTCCCAACCTTCCCGAGCCTTCCAGCTGTAGTTTGGCAGTCTGTTCAATGCTGTTCTGCCTTCTGTATCTGTTTATGTTAATCAATTTATAATGGTCTTTATTATCCATAAATAAGTGAGATCATGTGGTATTTTTCTTTCATTGACTTGCTTATTTCACTTAGCATAATGCTCTCCAGTTCCATCCATGCTGCTGCAAATGGTAAGAATTCCTTCTTTTTTACAGCAGCATAGTATTCCATTGTGTAGATGTACCACAGCTTTCTAATCCATTCATCTGCTGATGGGCACTTAGGCTGTTTCCAAATCTTAGCTATGGTAAATTGTGCTTCTATGAACATAGGGGTGCACATATCCTTTCAGATTGCTGTTTCTGGTTTCTTGGGATATATTCCCAGAAGTGGGATCACAGGGTCAAATGGGAGTTCCATTTTTAATTTTTTGAGGAGACTCCATACTGTTCTCCACAATGGCTGCACCAGTCTGCATTCCCACCAGCAGTGCAGGAGAGTTCCTTTTTCTCTGCATCCTTTCCAGCACTTGTCGTTTGTTGATGACAGCCATTCTGACAGGTGTGAGATGATACATCATTGTTGTTTTGATTTGCATCTCTCGGATGATTAGTGACTTTGAGCATGTTTTCATATGTCTCTTGGCTTTCTGAATGTCCTCTTTTGAAAAGTGTCTGTCTATTTAGGTCCTTTGCCCATTTTTTGATTGGATTGTTTATCTTCCTTTTGTTAAGTTGTATTAGTTCCCTATAAATGTTGGAGATTAAACCCTTATCAGAGATAACATTGGAAAATATGTTCTCCCATGCATTGGGCTTTCTTATTGTTTTGTTGATGGTTTCTTTTGCTAAGAAGAAGCTTTTTATTTTTATGTTGTCCCATTTGTTTATCTTCTCTTTAGTTCCCAATGCCCTAGGAGCTGCATCGGTAAAAATTGCTTCGGCATATGTCTGAGATTTTGTTGCCTTTAAATTCCTCTAGTATTTTTATGGTTTCCCGTCTTACATTTAAGTCTTTTACCCATTTTGAGTTTATATTTGTGTATGGTGTAAGTTGGTAGTCTACTTTCATTTTTTTTTTTTTTTGCATATATCTGTCCAATTTTCCGAACACCATTTATTGAAAAGACTGTCTTGACTCCATTGTATGTTTTTGCCTCCTTTGTCAAATATTAACTGAGCATATTGGTTTGGGTCGATTTCTGGGTTCTCTATTCTATTCCATTGATCCATATGTCTGTTCTTGTGCCAGTACCAGGCAGTTTTGAGCACTGTAGCTTTGTACTATAGCTTGATATCTGGTATGGAGATCCCACCTACTTTGTTCTTTCTCAGGATCACTGCAGCTATTCGGGGTCTTTTTTTATTCCAGATGAATTTTTGGAGAGTGCGTTCTAGGTCTGTGAAATATGTAGTTGGTATTTTAATGGGAAGTACGTTGAATTTATAGATTGCTTTATTATAGTATGAATAAACTTAGCTAAAGAGGTAAAAGACCTCTACTCAGAAAACTACAGAATGTTGAAAAAACAGATAGAGGAAGATATAAACAGTTGGAAGAACATACCATGTTCATGGATTGGTAGAATCAACATCATTAAAATGTCCATACTACCCAAAGCAATCTATAAATTCAATGCCCTTCCCATTGAACCAAATTTTTTGACACTTATTTGGAGGGTATTGCCACAAAAGCTTCCATGGGGATATAATTTATTTTTAAATCTTTACTGTTGAGAGTATTACAGATGGCTCCCCCCCACCCCGCTCGCCACTGCTCCCCTCCACCCAGGGTTCCCACCCCACCCCAGGCTTTTGCTACCCTATTATCTATGTCCATAGGTAATGCCTACTTGCATATATCATCTTTGTTTAATCTCTTTCTGCCCTGCCTTCCCTCTGAGATTCATCAATCTGTTCCATCTCCATGCCTCTGATTCTATATTATTCACCAGTTTATTCTGTTCATTTGATTTATTTATTTTGATTTTTAGATTCAATTGTTGATAGATATGTATTTATTGCCTTTTTATTGTTTATATTTTTATCTTTTTCTTCTTCTTCCTCTTCTTAAAGAATAACCTTCAACATTTCATGTAATACTAATTTGGTGGTAATGAACTCCTTTAGCTTAATCTTGTCTGTGAAGCTCTTTATCTGACCTTTAATTCTAAATGATAGCTTTGCTGGGTAGAGTAATCTTGGATGTAAGTCCTTGCTATTCATCACTTTGAATATTTCTTGCCACTCCCTTTTGGCCTGCTTGGTTTCTGTTGAGAAATCTGCTAAGTCATATGGGCGCTCCCTAGTAGGTAACCAACTGCTTTTCTCTTGCTGCTTTTAAGGTTCTTTCTTTGTCTTTAGCTCTTAGCATTGTAATTATGATGTGTCTTGAGGGGAGCCTCTTTGGGTTCTTCTTGTTTGTCTCTTTCTATGCTTCCTGGACTTGTAATTCTATTTCTTTCACCAGGTAGGGAAAGTTTTCTGTCAATATTTCTTCAAATGGGCTTTCAATATCTTGCTCTTCTTCTAGCAGCCCTATAATGCAAATGTTGGTATGCTTGAATTTTTCCCAGAAGCTCCTCACATCAAGCATGTCAAACTGACATTTTCTTCATATTTTTTTAATTTTTTCCATTTTGCTCTTCTGTTTGGGTGATTTTTGCTTCCTCATATTTCAAATCATTGATTTGATTCTCAGAATCCTCTACTTTATAGTTCAATACCTGTAAATTTATTTCAGTCAGTGTATGCTCACTAAAGTCCCTTGGAGGTCTCAAGAAGATGCCTTATAACAGTGGTTTTGAACTCTATATCCAGTAGTTTGCTTTCTTCCATATCTTTCATTTGTGACATGTTTCTTTCTTTCCACATTTTGGCTGATTCCCTGTGTTGGTTTCTATGTACTGGGTAGAGTTGCTATGTCTCTTTGAATTGATAGAGTAGCCTTGTATAGTAGGTTCCTATAGGGCCCAGTGGCTCAGCCTCCCCAATCACCTGAGGTGGAAACTCTTGGTGCACCCCCCTGTGGGTTGTATCCACAGTCTTATAGTTGAGACTTGATTGCTGTTGGTGCCACTGGGAGGAATTGATCTCCAGGCTAATTGGCTGTGGGGACCAGCTGCAACTACAATGGGAGAGCTGCTGTGCAGGAGACACCCCTATGGAAAAGCACTTGCTTCAGTGGGGTTTTGTTGCTCACTGAGTCTGCCCCTTGAGTGTGTCACTTGAATGTGTAGAGCTATAATCTAGTATGGTCTGACACTGACCACTGAGTGCATTGGCTCTTGGGTCTCTGGGGAAATGCAAAGTCACCCACTGCCTGGAGCCACCCAGCAGGAGCTACAGAGAGATCTTCAGATTCTTCCTTTTCATATTGGGTTTAGAAGTGCCCAGGCAAGGCCTAGCTATGAAGAAAGGCAGACTGGTACTAGTGCCAGGTCTTAGATCTTTTATTGATAGGTTTGGAGTTCCCTGACCCAGTTGCAGCTTGTTTGAGAGATTTTAGCAAAGTCTGAAGCCTGAGGAGAACAGGCCATTCATATGAAAAGCCACTATACACAGGTCAGCTGGGGCTGCAAATTGGATGGGGTGGGGTATCAGGGAATCACCAGGGCAGAACAAATAGAAATGACTTCCAATCATCCCTGTGACCAGGGAGGTCCATGGGTATATAATTTTAAGGTAAAATTTCATAAATAAATCTAGGAGGAAAATGACTGTTTTTAACCAGAATTTTATTTAGATCCTTTCCATGGTAAGAACAAAGTGACAACCAAAAAGGAACAAAAATAACATACAGCAGAATGCTCAGTAAATATAACAAAAAGCAGTGTTCTTAACTTTGGTCAATATACAGCATCAAAGCTAGGAAAAACTTTATTTCAAATTCTGATTAATGTGATTCAACTAGTACATTCTCTACTTCAGTGGAAAATCACTATAAATGTTTGCTTTCAAAAAAGAGTTGCTATTGGAGGAAACAAAATGGTAGCATAGGTACACACTTATACTTGCTGCCTCGTACATCCACATCAAAACTACAACTAATAGATGGATATCATCCAGAACCACAGGAAGGCTGGCTGAGTGGAAGTTCTACAAATAGAAGGAAAGAGAAAAGTGCATTGAAACTGGTAGGAGATGTGGAAGTGTGGAAGTGGAGAGGTATGGAGGAGTGGAAGTGCAAAGGTATAGAGGCACGTGCAGAAACAGGCTGGCAACTGGGTATGCTATTGTCTTTTTCAATTGGGAGAGAGAGACAAGGTCCCGATTGCTCTGAACTCCAGTTCCAGGTGAGACTCTGGGAGCTCAGACTCATATGGGGAGAAACTGGACTGTCTGGCATCAGGATAGGAATGTGAGGTCAGTTTTCTCACAGAGGTGCTTGCAGCGATCATTGTTCCTGCACGGGGCCACAGGACACAGAGACCCAGGAATCTCTCAGAGGGAGAGCAGACTGGCAGCCACTGCAGTTTGTTCCACCCTGATGATTCCCTGAGACCCTGTCCCACCTAATTTACAACTCCACCCAAACTTCCAAGCAGAGGCTTTTGCATATGAATGCCCTCTTCTTTTGCAATCTAAAACCTAACAAACTGCTGCTGAGTCAAAGAGCCTCAGAGCTTCCAAAAGAAGGCCTAAGGCTCAATAGCAGACTGCATTGCTTCACAGCTGGGCCTCATCTGAGCACTTACAAATCCCAAAGAGGAGGAATCTGCAGAACTCTCTGTAGCTCCTGCTAGGTGGTCTCAGGCAGTGGCTGACTTTGCACCTCCTTGGAGATCCAAGAGCCAATGTACCCAGTGGTCAGAGTGAGACCATACCAGAGTACAACTCTTTACATCCATAAGCAACACATTCAAGGGGCAGACTCAGTAAGCAACAAAGCCCCACTGAAGCAAGTCCTGCTCCATAATGGTGTCTCCAGCACAGCAGTTCTCCCATTGTAGACACGGCTGGTCCTCACAGCCAATTGGCCTGGTGGTCAATTACTCCCAGTGATACCAACAGCAATCAAGACTTAACTACAACAAGACTGTGCACACAGCCCACAAGGTGGGGGTTGACCAAGAGTCAACCTCAGGTCATTAGGAAGGCTGAGCCACGGGGCCCTAGAGGACACCTACACACAAAGCCACTCTATCAACACAGGGAAGCAGCCAAAATGCAGAGACCAAGAAACATGTCACAAACGAAAGAAATGGAGGAAAGCAAACTACTGGATATAGAGCTCAAAACCATGATTAAAAGGTTACTCAAGAATCCTCTAGAAACCTCCAAAAAATTTAGTGATACCCTCACTAAAGGATATGAAAAAGGACCAATTAGAAATTAAGCATACACTGACTGAAATAAAGAATAATATACAGAGATCCAACAGCAGACTAGAGGACCCCAAGAATAAATTCAAAAATTTGAAATACAAAGAAGCAAAAAACACCCAACCAGAAAAGCAAAAAGAATAAAGAAACCAAAAATATGAAGATATAGGGACTTCTGGGACAACTTCAGGTGTACCAATATCCAAACTATGGGGGTGCCAGAAGAAGAGAGAGAGCAAGATATTGAAAACCTATTTGATGAAATAATGACAGAAAACTTCCCCTACCTGGTGAAAGAAATAGACTTACAAGTCCAGGAAGCACAGAGAATCCCAAACAAAAGAAATCCAAAGAGGACCACACCAAGGCACATCATAATGAAAATGCCAAGGGCAAAAGACAAAGAGAAAATCTTAAAAGCTGCAAGGGAAAAACCTACAAGCGGTTATCCATACGACTGTCAGCTGATTTCTCAACAGAAACTATGCAGGCCAGAAGGGAGTGGCAAGAAATATTCAAAGTGATGAATAGCAAGAACCTACAACCAAGATTACTCTACCCAGCAAAGCTATCATTTAGAATTGAAGGGCAGATAAAAAGCTTCACAGATAAGAAAAAGCTAAAGGAGTTCATTACCACCAAAACAGTATTTATGAAATGCTATAGGGTATTCTTTAAGAGGGGGAAGAAGAAGAAAAAAATAAAGATAAAAATTATGAACAACAAAGTGACAACAAATACATATCTATCAACAAGTGAATCTAAAAATCAAGTGAATAAAAAATTTCATGAACAGAATAAACCAGTGAATGTAATAGAATCAGGGGCATAGAAAGGGAGTGGACTGACAATCCTAAGGGGAAATGGGGTGTGGGGGTGAGGAAAGAGACTGGACAAAAATCATATACCTATGGATGAGGACTGGGGCAAGGTGAGAACTGGATGGAGGGGACCTATGGGGGGAAAAAAGAGAAACTGTAATAATCTAAACAACAAAGATTTATTAATTTAAAAAGAGTTGCTATTATCATTCCAAAAACACTATAATGCAACAATTGCCTCACATACACATTTGTCTAATCCAGTGGTTTTCAATCCTTCAGAAGACATTTGGCCAATTTTCATATTGAGACCTTTTTCGTTCTCACACCTGGAAGACGGTGCTCTTGGTATCTAGTGGGTAGAGGCCAAAGTAGCTGCTAAACCAAGTACAATGACAGGACAGCACCTAAAATATATAATTATCTGACTCAAAATGTCAATAGGGCCAAGAAACCCTATTTTTTCATGGCTAGCTGGGACATGGTGACAAATACAGGGAGTTAGAGATGATAAGTACTCTTCTTACAGACCTCCTATGAAGCTATACAACTTAGAGTTCCAGAATTTACTTGATATTTACATAGACAAATACAAGTTTCCAATTAAGTAATTTTCACTTGAAGTATTTTAGGGAGAAAATGGAGCACAGCTCGGAATTCTAGCCTTAGTATCAATCAGTGTGCCATCTATATCTATTAGCTTATCATATCTACCTAAAAAATAACCAAACTGGTTACTGCTGGTTCTATGTATTATATATATTTTTTCTGTATTTAGGAGTTAACTGAATTTCCCATGGCCAACCACTAAAAGCAACCAGTCGTCAGATTTCTACAGTGGGTTTTATATGGTCATTTTCTCAGGAAAGCATTCATATCTGAAATTCCCTTTCTCTGATGTTATAGTCCATTAAAACTTTACTGTCCAGCTCCATGAAATTTAAAAGCCAGAATGGGAAAGGAAGGTCATTTGGACTGTAAACTTAGAGGCAGCAACAACAAAAAAATGTCTTCTATAAAAAGTAAAGGGTGTTGATGATTAAATGAAATAAAATAGACAAAGGCTGAAATGGTCCCTATAAAAGTAGCAAAGCCCTTAGAGGTTATGATATTTCCCAGTAAGATTCCTTGGGTGTTTCACAAAGAAAGTCATTTTTTTGGTGAATTTTATTTAAATATTTCCATTTCCAAGTATGCTAAAGACATTTACTTGCCTATTTTCTAGCTGTTACACTAAAAGGAAAAGTTTAAGTTATGAAAAAATTCAGTTCAAATTTAAATGAATCATACAGGGTTTAGAAATCCATTTTGAAACCAGATATATTTGAGAGAAAGAAAAACATTGTATTAACTGACAGAAACCCATCTGAATGTGAAGTTTCTCAAGCTAACAAAGCAGGAATGTAGAAACATGTTTACCCATTCAAGTCTTCTTAAACACTTAATGACAGGACAGCACCTAAAATACATAATTATGTGGCTCAAAACATCAATAGGGCCATTGGCCCTATTGAAAGGGAGTGGACTGACAATTCTCGGGGTGTGGGGGGTGAGGGAAGAGATTGGACAAAAATCATACACCTACAGATGAGGACAGTGTGTGGGTGGGGGGGGGCGGGTAAGGGCATGGGGAGGGGTGGGAATCAGGTGGAGGGGAGCTATAGGGAGAAAAAAGAGGAACACTTAAAGATGAAGATAGGCCTTGGCCAGGTGGCTAAGTTGTTTGGATCACCTCCTCCTGTGCACCAAAAGGGTACAGGTTTGATTCCTGGTCAGTGTACACACCTAGTCTGTGGGTTCCATGCCTGGTTGGGCATATAAGGAAGGCAACCGATATTTCTCTCTCACATTGCTGTTTCTCTCTCTCCCTCTTCCTTTCTCTGTAAATATAAAAAAAATTATATATATATATATATATATATATATATATATATATATATCCCCTCAAGGTGAGGGTTTTAAAGATAAAGACAAAACTATTACTTCTGAGTTTAAGCCTGAAAGCAAAATTTGAGCAGAAAAGTGGCCTATGTACTTACCAAAAAAAAAAGTTCTATAATGATCCTAATTTTTTAAAAAAAGTATAGCAGGACATTTACATGCTAGATCTAATTTCAGATAATTGAGCCTAGAGTTAAAGCACAAAAGTGGAAAACTGCAAGGATACCTCATGTGTGACAAATGGCAGCAAAGTTATGTTTAAACAAACATATGGTGAGACTGTCTTTAATCTAGCTAAATGTAAAAAGTGTTGGTTTACATGAACTTGACTATTCACTGCAATTCCAGCTTCTGAAAACAAGAACTGGCACCAGGTTTAGGAAAAGGGCGGCTAAGCAGAGAATCTGTGTCCACAGCTTCCCCTCCAAATCCCCAAGGAGGAAAGCTGCTGCTTAAAAGTACTGAGTAACTAGGCAGCCCTACTGAAAACAACCAGTTTTGCGCGTTGTTTTTGGCAAGAGGTTATGTGTTACCGGCTGCTTCCTGGGGCGCTTGGAAGGAATGTGTCACCATCAATCAGAAAGTACACTGTTTAGGTCAGGAAAGGAGTACTGCCTCGTCCAACACGGATAAATCATGCACAGGAAAGGAGGAGAAGGGAGAGTTGTAGGAAAGGTGTTGGAGCCTAGGGACCTGCAAGACCAAAAGGAAATCCCGACTTGCAGTACACAAATTCCTAAGCTCACGTACTGGGAACTCCAGGAGCAGCGAGGCGGCCACCCTCACTCTGCCCCGGGACCAGCAACGCTGGAGAGCGGTTCTGGAAAGGACCTACGTGGTCTGGGGCGGAGGAGCAGTCCATTCCACTCACCTCGGAGGGCGTGGGGAGCGCAGAGTATCCACTGACCCCTGCGGTGCTGGGGAGGGACGGGCTACCCACCTACTCACCTGGCAAGGCCAGCACCAAGCTGAAGGATGAATGGACTGCCCCCAGCGAGCCTCAGGAGACGGGTGCGGACCACAAGAGTGCTCACCTGTGGGGATGCTGGAGGGCTTCTCCGAGTCTGCACCTAAGCAGGGACTCCAGGGCTGAAGGAGGAGGACCAGCAGCAGCAGTGGACACTTTACGGTGCAACCCCCCATCTTCGGCCCCTCGAAAGCCCGCGCGTGCTCGAGCACCCCCACCTCCGGCGGCGGCGAACTTCTCGCGAGAGCGCGGAGAGTCCAGATCCTCCCCGGCCGACAACTAGGGCGACTGTGGCAGAAGCGAGCGAGCCAAGTGTGGGCAGCCGGAGGGCAGCCAGAATCGGTCCCTCGCGGAGGCGCCCCGGGCGCGGCGGGGCAACTTATAGGCCTCCCAAGGGGGAGGCGATGGGGCGGGCCGCGCCCTGGCTATTGGCCGCCCGGCCGTTGCCTGCGGCCCGTTTGTCGGTTTCCGGCCCCACGTCGGGGACTGTTTGCTCCACGCAGACCTATTTAGGGACCGTCTGCGGCTACGTGTAGAGGCGCACGCAGGGCTTCTGGCTGGAACCGGGAAGTGTGTGCTTAGTTTGGGAGTGGGCCTGCGAGCGCGGGGAGGAGCCGCGGGCGGGCGGCGCCCCGTTCCTGCCTCTGCTGCCCCAGCACCAGACGCTTTCTTTCCGTCAGCCTCTAAGGGTGAGACTTGGCTCTTCTCTGCATTTGGACACTAACTACCCTTGTCATAAGTGACTGTAAATCCTCAGCAGTCTAGATGCTAGCATGGAAATGATTCCCTCGACTCCTCCCCTGTTAAATAAATTCAGGAGTCAAGTTTCTTCTCCCTAAAAAAAGGAAGGCCCTGTTTTGATTGCTATGTAAACCGAAAGTTTACCGTCCCGTGAACATTTCTTCTTCTCTAGTGCCAAGAGAGCCTAGACAGTGGCTTGTAAATCCTGCGTAGTTGGAGGCCAGCGGTTGTAACCTGGGGCTATGCCTTACAAGATCGTCCTTCAGTCCACCTGGAAAATTGCTCCCAGAGATCTCTCAGCCATCTCTCGGCTCCTTGGCACGTCCTCCCCTGCTTCCAGTTTTTATTCATCTCTAACCAAATTTCTTTCTTCTGTATTACTTCTCAGTATTTTAGCTAACCCAGTGCTTATTCTGCTGGGATGAACAGGGGCAAAAACACAAATAAAGGAAAAATCGTGAAGATGTTGCCTCATATATTTCGTGACATGAGCTGTTTAATGGGACAAAAAGACTCAGGCTGGCAGTATGGCAGTATTCTACCTCTGTCTTCCTAAAAAGGGGTAGGGAAGCCTGATTTGAACCATACCCTTTCCAACTCTGAACCTTTGAAGTTAAAACAAACAAAAAAATTACTGAGAAAGACATATCCCAATTTGATCACATTTTGTCTAAAACTAACATGATATGGGGGAGGAGTGGGTGAAGGTGGAAGAGGGCATAGAGTGTATAAATGGTGATGATAAAATTAGCATGATTAAAAAAAAAGGTGGAAGCCCAAGCTAGGTAGCTCAGTTGGTTAGTGTCATCCCACTACACCAAGGTCCCAGATTCGATTCAGATCAAGAATCAACCAATGAATGCATAAAAAAGTGGAACAACAAATCTCTCTCTCTTCCTCCCTCCCTCTCTCTCTCTCTTTCTCTCATAAATCAAATAAAAACAGGTGGGAAAACCTGCAAAAAAATGTTGCCTGTGGTGTGACATTTTAGAAAGGAATAATTTCCTGTGCCCAGAACTAAGCCAGTTGTTACAGTATTTTGAAGGTTTGGGTATCAGTTTTTTAAAAGAAAAATTGGAGAGAGTTCAGAGAAGAGTAACGAGTAATTAAAGACACATATGTAATACCTTAATCAATAAAGAAATAAAAAGTAAAGAAATGGAAAGTATGACCTGTGAAAATCAAATTAGGTTTATTTAGAACGAAAGAGAAAAAGTTAAGAGATGGATTCCTTAATAACCTTCAGTGTGTAGCCAGCGCCACTCTGTAAAACTAGGCAAAACCTGACTGGTGTGGATTAGTGGTTGAGCATCAATCTATGAACCAAGAGGTCACGGTTCAATTTCCAGTCAGGGCACATGCCAGGGTTATAGGCTCGATCTCCGGTATGGGGCATGCAGGAAGCAACAGATCAATGATTCTCTCTCATCATTGATGTTTCTATCTATCCTTCACCCTTCCTCTTTCTGAAATCAATAAAAACATTTTTTTTTAAACTAGGCAGAAAGAAAATAGCATTAATCCTCTGAGTCTGAATTCTCTGCTACAAATGGCTGGACTTTTGGCCAAATCTCAGCCTCCTAACTTGTGTAATGGGTCAGACTGTGTCAAAATCCTCGAACTTGATTTCTTGCTTTCCTATTGTCCAGTATCTTCAAGAACTTGCATGGTTAAAACCTAGCTTTTTGCCTTCCTTCATGCCCTCATACTCTCATGCACATTTACAGTTTCTCCACATCAAAGTGCGTGCATGCTTCTACTACAAAGTCTGCCAAGCATTGCAGGTTACCATGACATTCACCCTTCTCTATGGAGAGTCACAAGGTGAGGACTGAAAGAATTATATAAAGCAGCGTTTCTTTGGGATTTTCAAAACAGCCAAACACATGTATCACCATCTGAAAGAGCCCCAATTCTGAAACAAAATCCTTCCTGCCTTCTTGTATCTGCTGAACATCTCTACTTGAACATTCCACTGGCACGAAGTGCAAATGTCTTTAATTCATCAAATCCAGATCCCACCCACAGTTTCCTCAATCTCTATTAATGATACTTCTGCTCTCTAACACACACAGCCCCACAGTATACACAGCTTGACAACAAATCCTGTAATTTTTTTCTTTCACATTTTCTCTTCATTTGTTCCTTTCCATGCTCACTGCCACCTCACTAATGCATTTCTGAATATACCCTAACTATGCTGTTGGAATTGTTTCCTCCCCGTAGACTCTCCTTGCCTCCAATATTATACCATTAGATGCCACACCTAGATTCATCAGACACAGATACCTTTCGATTACCTCATCCCCAAACTCAAAGATTTCATAAAGAATTTGGAAACAATCCAAATCCCTTAACCTAGAATTCAAGTCCCTTTGTTATCAAACCTAATCATCATAAATCCTATACCCAGCCAATCTGGTTTGCTTTATTTTCTCTCAAAGACTTTGTCATTTTTTTCCTCTAGAGTCTGAGTAAGAATCACTGTCTTCATTTGGGTTCTTCCAGGGGCCAACCCTGAACCAAGATTTAAAGACCAGCAGTTTGTTGAGAGTTTGAAGGAAAAGGGGTAGTCGAAGATAAAGTGATACAGGAAAGGGAAGGTAGACAGTAATGGGTACATTATTAAATTTAAGACAGTAGGTGACTAGAGCTTGCTTTTGTTCATGTTATCTCTCTATCTAAAAACCTCTTCTCTAAAATTCTCCTCCTCCCATCATTAGGCTAACTTCCTCAGACTCAAGATGCTACCTCCTACAGGAAGTCCAGCTTGAGCACTTCACCCTACCCCCATTCCATGCTTACTCTTTAAACAAACCTCTCTCATGTTTGACATATTTTTATTAGTTTGTTTATTAACAGAGGGCAGAATTCAATTTTTTTTAACATTGTGTACTAAATAACTGGCACATAATAGCATGTATTCATTCATTGATTAAAAAACATAGTGTACATGCATGCCTACTATATCTCAGACGTTGTTCTAGATGCCGGTAAAACAAAAATATTTTTTTTAAAAATCCATGTTTTTGTAGAGATTTTACTCTTGTATAATTAAAATGACAAGTGCTGGTGAGGATGCGGAGAAAAAGGAACTCTGCACTGCTGGTGGGAATGCAGACTGGTGTAACCACTATGGAGAACAGTATGGAGATTCCTCAAAAAACTAAAAATGGAAATTCCATTTGGCACAGTGATCCCACTTCTAAGAATATATCCCAAGAAACTAGAAACACCAATCAGAAAGGATATATGTACCCCTATGTTCATAGCAGCACAATTTGCCATAACTAAGAATTGGAAACAGCCTAAGTGCCCATCAGCAGATGAGTGGATTAGAAAAATGTGGTATATCTACACAATGGAATACTACACTGCTATAAAAAAGAAGGAATTCTTGTCATTTACAACAGCATGGAGAGCATTATGCTAAGTGAAATAAGCCAGTCAGAGAAAGATAAATATCACATGATCTCACTCATTTATGGAATATAATGAATGACATAGACTGATGAACAAGGACAGATCCAGAGACAGAGAAGCATGCATCAGATGCTCAAACCCCAGAGTGAAGGTAGGGGAGGGAGCGGGTAAAGAGGAGAGATCAACCAAAGGACTTGTATGCATACATATAAGCATAACCAATGGACACAGACACCAGGGGGGTGAGGACATGAGGGGGGGATTTGGGAAGAGGAAGGCAGTGAGGAGATAAGGATACATATGTAATAACTTCCTATATAATAAAAGAGTAATATGCAAATTAAGCATTACTCCATCACAAAGATGGCCACCCCCAGAGCCACAAGATGGTGGCACCCATAACCACAAGATGGCGGCGCCCAGTCTGGCTCAGCCCCGCCACAGAAGTGGTCAGGCCTATTTGCCAGGCAGATGACAGGGGATGTGGGGGGCCTGAGGGGCGGAACAGGTGATCAGAGGGGGCTGGAGGTTCCCCTGTCCAGGCCAGAGGCCTTCACCAGAGGCAAGGTCAGAGCCGGTGAACAAAGGGATATGAGGGTGCCCTACCCAGGCATAAGGCTTAGGCCAGAGGCCTCAGGCCTGGGCAGGGGTGGAGCCTGTGATCGCAGGGGTCTGGGCATCATCGGTAGAGCTGGCAAAGCAGGAGTCTGAGGGTTCCCTGCCCAGGTCTGCATCCTCGCCCAGGATCAGAGCCAGTGATCACAGAGGCTTGGGCTCTGTGAAGCTGACAATCAGATGGGCTCGGGGGTCTTCTTCCCAGTCCTGCAGCCTCAGGCACAGGTTATAGACTTGGGCAGTGGTGGAGCTGGGATTGGAGGGGCAGGGGTGGAGCCAGTGAACTACAGAGGAAACACCTTTTCTTACTGCTCATCGGCTAAACTCCCTGAACGCCACTGGTAATATTCTTAGTAACTTGGGTAATAAGAATCCAAAAAGGCAATCTAGGGTTTTTCCAACACACTCCTAGAGAAAAAAAAATGAAGATCCACTGCTAGAGGGCTAAGAAATGTCATATCCTGCCCTAATTGGTTTGGCTCAATGCATAATGCTTCAGCCTGCTGACTGCAGGGTGTGGGTTCAATTCTGACCAGGGGCATGTACCTAGGTTGCAGGCTTCTCCCTGGCTGGGGCCCAGGTCAGGGCATATGCAGGAGGCAACCAAAGTGTTCCTCTCACTTTGATGTTTCTCTCTGTTTTTCCCTTCTCTTCCACATTCTTTAAAAATCAATGGAAACATATCCTCAGGTGAGGATTAAAAAAAAAGAAAGAAAGAAATGTCATATCCTATGAAAGACACATCTTGAAAATGCCTAAAGGAATTTGTCATTTTTTCATGGTGAAGGGTCTGGAGTCTGTGTTGATGAAAGCACCTTGATGGCTGTGGTGAGTGGTGTGGCTACACCAGGGGGTGATGGGGCTGGTGGCTTCCCCTGATTAGCCTGGTCACCTCCCACAAAGGGAGGCCAGACTGTGGCTTAGGCCCGCTACCCAAGGGGAGCAGGGAGAGGCCTAAGCTGTCAGTAGGACACCAACTGAGGGCTCCCAGTATGTGAGAGGGCACAGGCCAGGCTGAAGAATCCCACCCCACCCCCACACTCCAGTGCACGAATTTCATGTACCGGGCCCCTAGTCTACTCTAATAAAAGCATAATATTGAAATGGACCATTTCTTTGAGATACTTAAGCCACACCCACCAGCCAATCAGAGTGACTGTATGAAAATTAGCCCAGCCAAGATGGCGGAGGCCACAGCCCCAGGAGAAGCTGCGCACAGCAGCCCAGCAGGGCAGACCAAAGACCTCTTTCTCCCACCCATGGCTGCGGTGTGGATTGCAGGGCAGATAGCTAAGCTTCTGTGTGTCCCGGGATCCAGGCCACAGCCATGGGCAGGAGAAGCGAGCCCACACTGCAGTCCAGGGGAGATAGAAGCTGTGCCATTGGCAGGTCCCCAAATGGAGGGGTGGATGGTCCAGAAGTGGAGGTGCTCCTGCTTTGCAGCTGCAGTGCTGGGGCTGCATGGGCAGCTGCTACCTGGCTGGGACTGAGCCTTGAGCTAGGGGTTAATGCCCCCTCCACATGGAAGCTTTAATGAGGGAAGGAGGACTGCTTCCTCTCTCTCTTACACAAACACACACCCTCCCGGGCCCACTCTCTCACTGGCTCCATTTTCTCTGCCACATGGGCAGGGGTCTCCTGTGAGAGGCCCCGGTCTCCCTTCAGAGCTGGGGTAAACCTGCAGGAGCCAGGTGAACCCGCAGGAGCCAGGAGACAGAGAGATGGGCAGGGGGAGGGCAGAGGGAGCAGTAGCCAAGGAGAGTTGGGGGGGAAGTAACCAGGTGTGGGAGAGGTGGAACAGGATGGAGGAAAGAACTTTATAAAAGAGTCAGTGTACAGCAGAGTTAAAAAAAAAGGGGATGTATGAATGAACTGTAGGGCCTATAATGAAAACCAAGTATAGTTGTGTACTGGGGACAGACTTTAAAAGTAGAAGTCAGAAAAGAAAAAAGGATAAATGATAGTGGATAATTAGGCAGGTAGATGGATAGGTATTAAAACAGAGCCAGTAAGTAGAGAAGAATGTATGATGAGAGAAAAAGAGGGAGGGAATAAAAGTTATAAAGGGGGAGCTGGTAGAGCTTTAAAGGAGAATGGGAAGAAGGAAGGAATGGGGGAGGGAGCAAAGCAGGTCAGAGGGAGGAAGTGAAGAAAAAAATTGAGGTGGGAAGGAAGGAAAGGGGGAGGGTGGGCAGGAGTAAAGATAAAGGAAAGAAGGAATGTGGGAAGGGAAAGAGGGTAGTAGAAAAATGGGAAGAATGATGATGGAACAGAAGTAGGAAATAAGGAGGAAAGAAAAGTTTATAAATGATGAGTCAGTAGGAAAAGTGTTACATAAAGGAAAAAAATTGTGTGAGAGGAAGAAGCCAATAAGGAAGTCAAATACAATTGTGCATGAAGAGGATAAGATTAAAAAAGAAAGTTAATAGGGGTGACCAGGCTGGCAGGAGATGGCAGTTAGGGGGATCAGGCAGGCAGAGTGGTTAGGGCAGGCAGGCAGGTTAGCGGTTAAGAAGCAGAGGTCCTGGATTGTGAGAGTCCCCAAGAACTCCATATTAGAGAGAGTGCAGGTCGGGCTGAGGGACCACTCTCCCGGCCCCCATGCACGAATTTCGTGCACCAGGCCCCTAGTATTCAATAAAGGATAGATAGATAGATAAATAAATAAATAAATAAATAAATAAATAAATAAATAAATAAATTCCTATAATAAAAGGATAATATGCAGAACAACCGAATGGCGGAACAACTGAACAACCAATCTTAGCATGCTAATGATATGCTAAGGCTGCTCAACCACTGGTTATGACATGCACTGACCACCACGGGGCAAGTGCTCCAACTGGTAAGTTAGCTTGCTGCTGGGGTCCAGCAGATTGGGACTGAGCAAGATGGGCCAGACACAGCCTGGAACCCTCCCACGGTCTCTCCCCAGTGCAATCATGCACCAGTGGGTTCCCTCAGCCTGGCCCCCTCAGGGGATTCCGAGAGCACTTTCAGGCCAATCCTGTAGGCCACTCCTCTTAGGAGGGCACCAGATGCAGGGCTCATGGCTGGTGAATGCTGTTGTGGCAGCATGAGCCTTTCCTGATCGGGACTGATTGAGCATGAGCCGTGGCAGGCACACTGGGGCTGGGATGAGTGGATTAATGGGAGTGGCAGGTAAGAGGTGCCGGCAGTGTTGGACTGCGAGTTTCAGCTCAATCCCTGTAAGCCACCCAGAGGGACCCCATCTGTCCACGAATTTTGTGCATCATGCCTCTAGTAAACATATAATAATGGAGGTCATAGAGAGAAAATAAATCAGAAACATTAACTAGAAAGAACCAAGAATGAGAGGATATGCTGAAACTTTAAAAGTCTTTACTAAGGCAATGCTTATGCATCACCTGAAAGCAGTGGCAGAAAGAAGTAGTTTCTGGGGCCAGAATATATCTAGAGTGTTGGAGCTGGGCAAGGGGACAAGAACAGGAGTCCAGCGGCTATGAATTATTAAGAGGTGAAGCCTGAGTGGTAAAAGGAGAGGAAGGGTAAACAGTAGAAAGTGTGATTAGAGTAGAGTCTGGTAGCATCTCTAGCCTTGAGGACATTAGGCTAAGTAAAATAAGCCAGTCATAGAAGGACAAATACTGTATGATTCCACTTATATCTAAAACTAGTGGCCCAGTGCATGAGATTCGTGCACATTAAAAGGGGATTAATTAGAGGAAATATTTTAATATTGCTATTTGCCCTTTCTCTATAATAGAAGTGTCAGAGATTAAAGAAAATTAGTAAAATGTATATGAAAATCTTCCTCCTGTCAGAGTCTGAGGTGCACCATGGAACCCAGAGTCAAGTCTTCAACCACCCACGTGCACCTCAAAATCACTCGAGACCCAAACCTGGACAGACCCCCTTCATTGGGGGACCCAGCCGGTCCCACCCTGTCAAGCCCTGCCAGGTGGGGGGGGTGCAGCCTCAGGTCCCCTGGGTGCCAGGGCAGGGGGGCACGACCTGAGGTCCCCCATAAAGCCCTGCTGGGTGGAGGGAGTGTCCTGTGATCCCCCAGCCTGGCGCCGGGGCAGGGGGCACAGCCTGAGGTCCCCTGGCCTGTTGCTGGGGTGGGGGCATGGTCTGAGATCCCCTGGCCCAGCACCAGAGCAGAGGGCACACCTTGAGGGCCTCCGTCAAGTCCCACTGGGTGGGAGGCACAGCCTCAGGTCCCCTGGCCTGGGGCCAGGGCAGGGGGCATGGCTTGAGGTCCCCTGGCCTGGCACCAGGGAAGAGGGTGCAGCCTGAGTTCCTCTGGCCTGGTGCCAGGGCGGGGGGAGCAGCCTGAGGTCTCCTGTCAAGCCCTTCGGGTAGAAGGCACGACCTGAGGTTCCCTGTCAAGCCCCATGCAGGAGGTGGGTGGGGCGCAGCCTCAGGTCCCTGCTGATTGCTCCTTAAGGCTCGTTATGGGAACTTAGCCTCAGCTGTGGATGCAAATTGACCGGAGTGATGGTCAATTTGCATATTCCCTCTTTATTATATAGGATAGTCAGATGCTCTGGCCAGTGTGGCACAGTTAGTTGGATCATTGTCCATGCACCAGAAGGTGGCAGGTTTGATTCCTGTTCAGGTCACATACCCAGATTGTGGGTTCGATCCAGGTAGTGGCACATGCAGGAGGCAATCAATCTATGTTTCTCTCTCACACCTATATATCTCTCTCTTCCCCCCAACCTCTCTCCCTTCCTCTCTCTAAAATCATTTTTTTAAATTAAACTAGTCAAACTCATAAAAACAAAAGAATAAAATAGTGGTTGCTAATGGCTGCGGGGAAGGAGGAAGAGGGAGTTACAATCAGCCTGTATAATGGTATAAAATTTCCATTATACCATTTGAATACATTCTAGATCTGCTGTACAACATTATGTCTTTAGACAACAATACTGTATTAGCAACACTTAAAAAATTGTCCTTATCACAATGAGAGAGACAGTGCCACTTTTTTGTTGTTAATCCTCATTGGAAGATATTGTTCCATTGACTTTAAGATAGAGTGGAAGAGAGGCGAGATACAGAGAGAGACAAACATAGATGTGAGAGAGACACATTGATTGGTTTCCTCGCACACACCTGGACCAGGGCCCGGGGCTGGAGATCAAGCCTGCAACCCAGATAAGTGCCCTTGACCAGCATCAAACCTCGGACCCTTCAGTCCTCTGGCAGATGCTCTATCCACTGAGCCAAACTGGCTAGGGCACTTCTGAAGTGTTTTACTCATCTGCTTTCTGTTGTCTTCAGAAAAACACAAGAATTTTTTATTTACAACCTCTGGTTCCCATGCAGCACTTCCAGCCAAAGTACCATTTTATTAACCTCCATTGTATGTTTTAGTCATCTGAGCATGACTACAGAATCCTTCTGTTGACATAAATAACTTCCAAACCTATAAAGAATTTTTATGAGTTTATTTGAGCCAAAGTGACAACATATGCTGGGGAACTAGAAATGTTTCTCTAGAATGACATTTTTTCAGCTTCTTTTATGCATTTAATATTAAGGAGGAGATGACAGAAAGATGTAAGGATGGCAAAAAGCTAGGTGGGGAATGGATTATAGACTGGTTAAGATTATGTGTTTTCTTGAGGGTGTATATGGCTTATTTCAAAGGTTTGCTAACACAGATGCACAGAAACAATGGACAGGGCTTATTTAATGCAAAGATAAACCTTTTACTAAAGTTATTTGCATCCACTGATAGACCTTGAACAATCTGATGTCTGTCTGTCTGTCTTTATGGGGGCCAGGATTGAATAGGGGACTACATCTGCCTGAAAAGAAGAAAATAAAAAAGAAAGGAAGGAAGGAAGGAAGGAAGGAAGGAAGGAAGGAAGGAAGGAAGGAAGGAAGGAAGGAAGTTATATATCTGGGGAGTGACTACCCACTGTTACCTTCCCAGTTAAGAATTTATGATCAGATCACACTGTGAGGTTATTTTCCATACCACCTCCCTTTTTGTTCTTTTAAAAAATATGGACCACTTCACAAATTTTCATGTCGTCCTTGTGCAGGGACCATGCTAATCTTCTCTGTTTCATTCCAACTTTAATATGTGTACTGCTAAAACAAGCACAAGAAGTCCTTTGTTACCCACATTCCCCAGGAAGATCTGAATTGTGAAATCCTTGTACAAAGCAAAAAAAATTATGTCAGTTGTAAAACTAAATTCAGTGACATTCAAAGTCAGAAGAGCAGGCCAGGATTGTAAGGAGAGCCAGAGTGCACACAATATTCCAAAGATGATCCTAACAGATGTTTTGTGACTAGTTGCACTGATTTGGCCAGAGCTGTCTAGGCTATGAGTCATCCTAAAAGGTCGGCAGCAGAAATTTGTGGTTTCTGCATTTACTTTCCAAGCATATTTTATTGAAATCCCAGGTTATGATATATTTGTCTGCATACAGTATGACAGTAAATATGATTAACCACAATATAGTATTTAAAATGTTTTGTTCAACAGTAATTTCTAATGATTTTTGTCAAATATTAATTAAGCATAGCCCTGGCCTGTGTGGCTCACTGTTTAGAAAGTCAACCTGTGCACCAAAAGGGGGCTGGTTCAATTCTGGGTGAAGTACCTGGGTTGCCAGTTCACTTCTAGCCCCCAGGTTGGGTTATGTCCAGGAGGCAACTGGTGGATATGTCTCTCACATTAATTTCTCTCTCTCTCTCTCTCTCTCTCTCTCTCTCTCTCTCTCTCTCTCCCTCTCTCCCTCCCTCCTTCCCTCCCTCCCTCCCTTTCCACTCTCTCTGAAAAGCAATGGAAAAAATATCTTCAGGTAAGAATTATGTATATACTAGGGGCCCGGTGCACGAAATTCGTGCACAGGTAGGTGGGGGAGGGGGAGGGCAGGTGGGGAGTTCCCTCAGCCCGACCTGCACCCTCCCCAGTTGGGGAGCCCTCAGGAGATGTGCTACTGATGGCTTTGGTCTAGTTCATGTGATTCTCTGCTCTCTGCCGGGTCTGTCTGCTCCACACCATGGGGATGGGCAAGCAGGCCCTGCTGGGTGCTGCCTGCAGGTCAATTGCCTGCTCCCTGGTCACACCACTTGCCTGCTCTCTGGTGGATGCAGTCACCACCAAGCAGTCCGTGCTGGGTGCTGCCTGCTGCCTGTAGGTCCCCATTGCTTGCTCCATGGTCGCCCTGCTTGCCTGCTCCCCAATTGCCACTGCCACCACCCAGCAGGGTGCCCTGCTGGTGCTGTCTGTGGGTCCTGATTTGCTCCCCCTTCGCCACAGCCACAGCTCAGCAGGCCCTGCTGTATGCTGCCTGCTGGTCCTAATGCCTGTTTTCTAGTGGCCCCCTTGCCTGCTCACCCATGGTGGCCACCACTGCCCAGCAGACCCTGCTGGGTGCTGCCTGCAGTCGAATTACCTGCTCTCTGGTCACCCTGCTTTCCTGTTCTCCCATCACCCAGCAGGCCCTGCTGTGTGCTACCTGCAGCTCCCACTTGTCTGCGCGGTGACCTCCAAGCAGGCCCTGCTGGGTGCTGCCTGAGGGTCCCCATTGCTTTCTCTCCCATCGCTTGCTTAGCACCCTGTGCTGGCCGATGGGACACGCCTCTCTGGGCACCGGAAGGCGCTTTTAGCACCAGCCGCCCGGTCTGATCAGACCCAGGAGCCAGGCATGCAGGGAGCTAAGTACTTCTTCTGCCAACGGTCTCTTTCCAGGCCTCAGCTGTAGGGGCAGGGGCTGGCAGCCGGCTCCCGAACCTGCAGCTGCCACCATGGCCTGAAACCGACCTCGGGTCACCGAGGCTAAGCTTCTGCCTGTGCATACCCTCATCAATTTGTCTATTTCCAGGCCGCAGCATGGGGGCCTGCTTGCTCCTCCCACCCTGCTCCTCAGGCAGGACCAGTTTGCGGTGGGCCTCCGCCATCTTGGCTGGGCTAATTTGCATACAGCCACTCTGATTGGCTGTAGGCGTCCCAAAGGGACAGTTAATTTTACTATTCCGCTTTTATTAGTACATATATATATATATATATATAATCTCATAATGGCTTGGGTCAATTTCTGGGGTTTCTAGTCTGTTCAATTGATCTATATACCCATGCCGGTACCCAGCTTTTATTATTATTATTATTACAATGGCTTTGTAGAGCAATTCCTAATGATTTTTAATGGCTCCCTGTCCTTATGATACCTCATTCTTCTACTTCTGAGGACTATTAACTCTTTTATCTGGAATCATCTCTGCCCAGAAGCAGATTTGCTCTGATGCTGAGAAAATTTGTCATTACCCCTCACTTGTAAGGGCCTTTGTGAATGTTGAGAGCAGCTGGGAATTGTACTATATCTGAGGCTGGAAAGAAAGCTAAGTTGCAATAAAGAACAATTACTGAGCCCTGGCCAGTTTTCTCAGTGGTTAGAGACCAAAGGGTCATGGTTTTTGACTCCCCATCAAGGACATGTACCTCAGTTGTAGGTTCCCACATATGGGAGGCAGCTAATCAATGTGTTTGTTTCACATTGATGTTTCTCTCTCTCTCTCCCAGAAAATATCCTGGGAATTAAAAAAAAAAGATACAGTAAATTGTTGATTTCTTCTCTTATTCTACAGAAGTACTCACTTTTTTGTTTTATATTGGTAGCACCAGTTTTTATTTTTTTTTAAATCCTCACCCAAGGAGTGAGTATATTTTTTCCATTGATTTTTAGTGAGAGTGGAAGGGGAGAGAGAGGAGAAAGAGAAATATGGATGTGAGAGACACAGTGATTGATTGCCTCCCACACAGGCCCCGTTCATCCCAGGGCAGGGATCAAACCTGTAACTCAAGTATGTGCCTTTGACAGGGAATCCAACCCATGACCCTTTGGTCCAAGGGCTGAAACCCTAACTACTGAGCCATGCCTGCCAGGGATCTTTTTTTTTTTTTCTTAAAGAATCCTTAATAGCCCTGACTGGTTTGGCTCAGTGGATAGAACATCAGCCTGAGGACTGAAGGGTCCCAGGTTCAATTCTGGTCAGGGACACATACCTGGGTTGTGGGCTCGATCCTTAGTACGGGGGCAGGAGGAAGCCAATCAATGATTTCTCTCATCATTGATGTTTCTCTCTCTCTCTCCCTCTCCCTTCTTCTCTGAAATCAATATATCTATATCTATATCTATATCTATATCTATATCTATATCTATCTATCTATCTATATATATATATATATATATATATATATGAATCTTTAATATAATGTAAACTTTAGGCCCCACTAAACCTTAATTTGCTCCTTGTCCTACCCCTAAAATCTAGGTCCAATCCTTTCCATAAGTATTGAGAATATAAGGAGTCTATAATCAACAATTCCTGGGCTTACTTGGACCTTCCTGAGTCAACACTGATCATAGATTCCAACAACGGTATGCTTACTTCAGCAATCTTGAGAAAGAAGAAAGTTGAAGGCTACTGAGTGTCAAAATATACTACAAGGCCATAGTAATCAAAACAGCATGGAACTGGCATAAAACAGACACACAGATCAAAGTGTTATCAAAGAAAAGTATGAGTAATCTCCCCATTGAGAATGGAAGTAGGGTTATAAGGATATCATTGAAAAAAGTATTTCCGGATGCCCCCACAGGAGGTTGAGATATGGTTAGAAAGCTTTATTTCCATGAAATTATATTTCTGGGTTTTCAAAGTCAAACTTTCCTTAGTTCAGGTATAGAATAAGTATAGCTGGAGTTTCAGTAAAGCTGTAAGCAAAGACAGTGTCCAGAGTTTTCTTTCCATGTTGAAACCAGGTCCAGTTCAGCATCAGGCTAACAGCAGTCCATTAATCCATTGTGTGTGGACTAATACAAGAGAAAGTGACCTGAGCAATGAGTCCTAAAAGCATAAAATGAACCAAGAGCATGAACTCCTCTGTTTAAGGCATTAAATATCCCAAATTTTGCACCCTTGTAGTAGCAGTGCACATTCTAGCCAATGACATGTCCCCAGGTGTGACTGACAACAAAGTACCTTCCCTACAGCATCCCAACTTTACTGGGCATGCATCTACTCTCCATCCTGACCAGTATCTTCCCACAGCAATCTGCAGGAATAGACCAGTGGCTCCCTGGGGAGCACAAAGCTTTAGTTTCCTAGTGAAACTGCCCAAATGACATGCTTATAATATTTGGTCTTCCCTTTGCTCTTTTTCTGTTATTAGTAACGAGGTTAATAACAACAGTATTAAAAGGAACAGAACAAACAGTCCAGAAATAAAACCATGCCTTTATGGTCTATTAATATTTGACAAAGAAGGCAAAAATATACAATGGGGTAAAGTTAGTTTATTCATTAAGTGATGTTGGGAATATTGGACAGATTTGTGCAAAAATAAAAATAAAACTAGACCACTTTCTTACACCATACATAGGAATAAAAAGTGAATTAAAAACTGAAATGTTAGATATTTTTAGAGAGGGGTGGAAGATGGCTGCCGATAAGAAGGCAGACTGAAAGAGTGTGTGAGAGAGGGAGAAGGAACAGAGAGTGTGTGGATGTACCAAGCGTGGAAATTTGTGGGTGTGCGACAGCTATACTCCAGAGGACTGTTGGAGAACCCGAATGGGGCCCCCTTAACCGGACGCTGCCTCCCCTGCTGCTGAAATCTCTCCCGGAGCTGCCGGCTGTGCTGCAGTGACCCGGACATCTTGAGTGACTGTTACCAGAAACGTATATAATGCAAACAGGACACCCAGGGACCAGCCAGGAACCCAGGAACACCGCTGCTCAAACCAAGAATACGTGGACCCAGACGAGCCCTGCTCCTCACGGAAAGGACAGATTTTGCTTGTTAAAAGCGTGGTTTGTATTCCAGGTGGGAGAGTTGAACGCGCGTAGGAGAAGTTTCTGCGCAGCAGAGTCTGTGCTCCGCCCCTCGGGGCTAGAGCGCGCTCCACAGTCCGAGGCTGTAGGCACCAGCGCGACCCGAATGTGGGAAGGGGCCCCACAGGCTGCTAGCAGAAGGGAACCCCAAAAAAAAAACCCACCACATAACTGATCTGGACACAAAAAGACAGCCTCGGTTTTGGGTCACGGAGAAGACATTGGGAGAGTTAGCGCAGAGCTGGAGGGGGAGAGTTGCTCGCAGAGCCTGCGCAACTCCCCTGAGGGGTTCCTTTTCCTCTCCCATTGTTGAATGCAGACCTGGAATTATTAAACCTAACACATAGGCGCACCCAACTGGGGTTGCTCAAGGAGACTGCAGGAGAAAACCCTGTTTGTGTGTCTTGAGAAGCAGAGCAGGGAGCAACGGATTTGGAAACCTGCCCTGGGGCAGTCCATTCCGCCAAACTTATATCAAGGGCAACAGGGGAAATCAAAACCTAAATGCTCTCCAGCTCCATCCATACTCCTGCAAATGCTAAGAACTCCTTCCTTTTTATAATCCTAAGTGAAATAAGCCAGTCAATGAAAGAAAAATACCACATGTCCTCACTCATCTATGGATAATAATAACCATTATAAACTGGTGAACAAAAATAGATTCAGAGGCAGAGCAACATCAAACAGACTGTCAAATTACAGCAACAAGGACAGGGACGTTGGGGGGGGGGGGGGGAAAAA
>PVJC01010665.1:0-43227 GCA_004026665.1 Murina feae | reverse complement strand
AAAGACAAAAATTTATCTAGATGTCATTTTAAGGTAGCTTAAATTTGAAATGTTAGGATAGACATGTATATAAAATATAAAAATGTGGGGTAAAGATTTATCTGACTTGATTATACTTGTGAAGATCTCAGCATTATTTTAAGTCACATAAAATCAACTCAATTCTCTTTGAGGTTCAAAATGCCACATCTCTGAAACAGCATCATTTTAGGTAGTCACAATTTTAAAAATTCCAGCAAGACTGTTCATATTATAATATAAAATACAATTTACATTCAATTAATTCAAGTCACAAATACAATAAAAATCTCATACAAATGTATTTTTTTTCTTTTAGTAGAAATTTGTTCATCCAAGGAAGTACCATAAGAGATAAATTTTAACATGGTTTAATATAATGAAGTGATCTTTTAAAAGCATGTGCATCTATAAATCTACACACTGAAAAGAAAGATGGAAAAATACTAACAATTTTATTTAGGGGCAGATAGCAGACTGGAGGAAACTCACTTTTTAAGAATTAATGTAGCAACTAACAAAAGTATTATAAGGGCAAGAGTATGTAGCTGTCACTTTCTAAAAGTAGAAATATAATTTCCATTTTAGAGTTGAGGAAGCAAACATCAGAGTGTTAAGTTATTTGGTAAAAGTCACAGAACTAGTAAGAGTTTCATCCTACTCTAAGTCCATGTTCCTCTCCCTAATTTAGATTTACATTAATGTTATAGGGCAGTTGGTGAATAATTATAGTAACACTAGAGGCCCGGTGCATGAAATTCATGCAGGGGAGTGTGGGGGGGGTGTCCTCTCAGCCCAGCCTGCACCCTCTCAAATCCGGGATTCCTCTCACAATCCGGGACTGCTGGCTCCTAACTACTCACCAGCCTGACCATCCCTAACTGCCTCTGCCTGCCATCCTGATAGCCCCTAATGGCCCACCCTCCCGGCCTGGTTGCCCCCAACTGCCCTCCTCTGCTGGCCTGGTTGCCCCTAACTGACCCCCTCCACCACCGGCCTGTTCGCCCCCAACTGCCCCCCCTGCCTGCCTGGTCACCCCACGCAGCCTGCTGTTCAGCCCTTTGATCATCCCTCACTAACCTCCCTGCCAGCCTGGTCACCCCATGCAGCTTGCTCTTCAGTCATTTGGTTGTCCCTCACTAACCCCCCGGCTGGCCTGGTCGCCCCCACAGCCTGCTGTACAGTCATTTGGTTGTCCCTCACTAACCCCTTTGCCGACCGGATCAGCCCACACAGCCTACTGTTCAGTTGTTTGGTCGTTCTTCACTAATCCCCGTCCACCTTGTCGCCCTACGCAGCCTGCTGGTCATTACTGTTACTGTGATGGCATCCTGGACAATTTGCATATTCCTCTATTATTAGTATAGATAGTATGATAAATGCTATATATAACCCAAGATGATTACACAAAGTTAATTCTGCAACTCTAATTTTGAGTTGGCTCCCTGTAATCTCAATTTGATTTTGAATCTTATACTCCGAAGGATCAGACCAACTTTCCTTGAAATATCTGCATCTTTTAAGAGGTCCTATTTGAAAGCCAGGTTTCCCTTGTGAAAATTAAACAAATATAAAGTTACAATATTCATTTAATATATGCTAATATTATAAATATGGGATAGTGTTACCTACTATAGAGCAGTAGAGTAAGAACTATTTTCTCAGTTATCAAGGAAGTTATGCATTTATTAATCAAGCCAAATTTGAAACAGCTAACAATATTTTTTCTTCTGGGTTTAAAAATACATTAATCTCCTTCAACTGATCACATTGAAACTTTCAGTTGATCAGATGCATCTGGTGAGTAAGCAGCCAAAAAGTAATCAGTATTAATGAACCTTTGAACATTAGTCTCAAATGTACAATAAAAACAGCTGACAGCCCTAGGTGGCATGGTTCAGTGGATAGAGTGTGGGCCCAAGGACTGAAGGATCCTGGGTTTGATTCTAGTCATCAGAATGCAACTCCATTGCAGGCATGATCCCGGCCCTGGTCGGGGAGTGCATGCAGAGGCAACCAATTGATGTCTCATGTAAATGTGTGTCTCTCTCTCTTTCCTCTCCTTCCACTCTAAAAATTAAGAGAATTACAGGTCATTATCCCTCATGAACATAGATGCCAAAATCTTCAACAAAATTTTAGTAAATCAGACCCAGCTGTACATCAGAAAGATCATACACCACGACGAAGTAGCATTTATCTCGGGGATGCAAGGATGTACAATATCCACAGATCAATAAACATGATACATCACATAAACCAATTGAGAGATTAAAATCACAGTCATATCAATTGATGCAGAAAAAGCACTTGACAAAATCCAACACCCTTTTTGATAAAAACCCTCAGCAAAGTAGGAATAGAGGGAGCACATCTCAACATAATAAAAGCCTTATACGACAAACCTACAGCCAACATCATACTCAATGAGCAAAAACTAAAACCAGTTCATCTAAGAACAGGAACAAAACAGGGATGCCCACTTTCACCACTCTTGTTTGACATAGTGCTAGCCATAGCAATTAGACAAGAAGGGGAAATAAAAGGTATCCAAATTGGAAAAGATGTAAAACTGTAATTATTCACAGATGACATGATATTGTCATAGAAAACCCTAAAGAATCCATAAAAAAAACTATTAGACTTAATAAATGAATTCATCAATGTAGCAGGATACAAAATTAATGCCAAAAAATCTATGGCATTTTTTTATACACCAATAGTGAACTTACAGAAAGAGAGATTTTTTAAAAATCCCATTTACCATCACACCAATAAAATTATGATACCTAGGAATAAACTTAACTAAGGAAGTAAAAGAGCTGATAGAAAACTACAGGACACTAAAAAAAGAGATAGAGGAAGACATAAACAGATGGAAGAACACACTGTGTTCATGGATTGGTAGAATCAACATCATTAAAATGTCCATACTTCCCAAAGCAATCTATAGATTCAAAGCAATACCCATTAAAATACCAACCACACATTTCATAGATCTAGAATGAACTCTCCAAAATTCTTCTGGTATAAAAAAAGAGCTCAAATAGCCACAGCAATCCTGAGAAAGAAGAACAAAGTAGGTGGGATCTCAATACTAGGTATCAAGCTGTATTACAAAGCCACTGTTCTCAAAACTGGCTGGTATTGGCACAAGAACAGATATATTGACCAAAAATAGAATAGAGAATCCAGAAATCGACACAAACCACTATGCTCAATTAATATTTGACAAAAGAGGCAAGAGCATACAATGAAATCAAGATAGTCTCTTCAATAAATGGTGTTGGAAAAATTGGACAGATATATGCAAAAAAATTTGAAACTAGACCACCAACTTACACCATACACAAAAATAAACTCAAAATAGATAAAGGATTTAAACATAAGATAGGAAACCATAAAAATATTAGAGGAATCGATAGGCAGCAAAATCTCAGACATATGTCAAAGCAGTATCTTTACCGATACAGTTCCTAGGGCAATGGAAACTAAAGATAAAATAAACAAATGGGACTACATCAAAATAAAAAACTTCTGCACAGCAAAACAACAAGTACACTGCATGGCAGAACATATTTACCAATGTTATCTCCAATAAGGGTTTAATCTCCAACATTTACAGGGAACTCATACAACTTAACAAAAGATAAACAATCCAATAAAACAAATGGGGAATGGATCTAAATAGATACATTTTGAAAGAGGATATAAGGAAGGCCAAGAGACATATGAAAACATGCTCAAAGTCACTAATCATCCGAGATGCAAATCAAAATGATAATAAGGTACCACCTCACACCTATCATCATCAAATCAACAAATGACAGGTGCTGGTGAGGATACAGAGAAAAGGAACCCTCGTGCACTGCTGGTAGGAATGCAGACTGGTGAAGCCACTGTGGAGAACAGTATGGAGTTTCCTCAAAAACACTAAAAATGGAACTCCCATTTGATCCAGTGATCCCACTTCTAGGAATATATCACAAGAAACTAGAAACACCAATCAGAAAGGGTATGTGCACCCCTATGTTCACAGCAGCACAATTCACAATAACAAAGATTTGGAAACAGTCTAAGTGCCCATCAGCAGATGAGTGGGTTAGAAAACTGTGGTACATCTACACAATGGAATACTATGCTGCTATAAAAAGGAAGGAACGCTACCATTTCAACAGCATGGATGGACCTGGAGAGCATTATGCTAAGTGAAATAAGCAAGATGGTGGAAGATAAATAGCAGATGATCTCACTGATGCCTTTATTTTTTTTTAAATCAAAGATCATTTAGAAAGTTAACAGAATGCATGCACTATGACTGTACAAGTATTTGATAATTTGGGACCACGCAGTCTCCATGCCATGTTTTTTCCAGTAATAAATCCCGGCTGCTTTTTTAGGATTGACTCTATCCTTGTGAGCAGCTTTGATGAGATTGGCACTCAAAACGACCATCCTGCCTTTAGCAAAGGTTGGGCTCGGGGTCTCCACCAGGCCAATCATGTTCTGGACCAACATTCGAGAGAATAAGACCACCGACTCCAATTAGGTCTTAAGCAGCAAGTAAGAATATTGAGCTTGGCCAGCTGGCTGCAGCGCCAGCCCCTACCGAAGTGAGTCCTGATACTACAGCCCTGAGCAGATGCAGAAGCAAGCTTTTATTCACAAAAACCGCAAAAGATGACGCACAAAGTTTGTTGCTCTATTTCTCACAGATTCATAAGTTTTGGCTAGAGTATGACTATTTTCCTTATCTCTAGCAGTAGCAGTAAGTCCTACTGAGCTGCAAATGAGCTGAGGCAAGTTGACCTTTACAATCAGACCCCTTCTCCTGCAGGCCACTGAATCTTTATTTATTTTTAACTAAGGGCCTGGTGCACTGGGGCAGTGGGAGGGGGGGGTGTTTCCTCAGCCAGGCCTGTGCCCTCTCACAGTTTGGGACCCCTCTGGGGATGTCCACCTGCTGGTGTGCCTGGCCAGCCTGGGTGAGGGGCCAATGTCTGTTTGCAGGCTGGCCAAGCTCCCTAGTGGAGACCCTCACCCCAGGGGGTGTGGCAAGCCTGGATGAGGGGCTAAGGGCAGTTTTCAGGCTGGCCACAGCTCCCACTGACCCTCTGGGCCATCCGCCTGGGAAGCAATGGGGTGGTCCTGGCCACCCCATAGGCTTCCCAGGAGGGGGCATGGGGCCCCCCGGCTGGTCCCGTTCCCCCACCCCCCAGGCTTCTCCGCCTGGGAAGCCCATCAGGTAGCGCTGGCCACCCCATAGGCTTCCCAGGAGGGGGCCTTGGGTCCCGCCAGCTGGTCCCCGCTTCCCCTGGAAGGCTTCTCCGCCCAGGAGGCCGTTCCGGTGGCGCTGGCCACCCGATCGGCCTCCCAGCAGGCGGCCGCGGGGTCCCGCTGGCTGGTCCCCGCTTCTCCTAGAATGCTTCTCCGCCTGGGAAAGCATCGGCCAGCCAGGGCGCCAGATGCCTTCCCAGGACCCAGGCTCCCAAGATGGCGGAGCCCGGGGCTGCGGCCTCCACCATCTTGGCTAGGCTAATTTGCATACAGTCACTCTGACTGGCTCATGGGCGTGGCTTAGGCCGTCCTGAAGAAACGGTTAATTTTAATATTATGCTTTTATTAGTTAAGATATTTTTATTGATTTTAGAGAGAGCAATAGAAACATCAATGAGAGAGACACATTGATTGGCTGCCTCCTACAAGCCCCCAACTGGGGATCAAGCCTGCAACCAAGGCATGTACCCTAACTGGGAATCGAACCAGGAACCTCTTGGTTCATGGGTGGAAGCTCAACCACTGAACTTCACCAGCTGGGCAAGGCCACTGAATCTTGAGTGAACTAGCATAAGGCCAGAAAACTGGTTGGAGCTAACTGACTCCAACAACAGTGCTCACAGGATGGTTATATTAACTAAGCTTACATTAACTCTTGCCACCTGCATCACTGGGGTTGCTATGGTCCTTTAGCTGCCCTTTCTGACCCTGGTTCTCCCCCTGGTTCTTACACACACACACACACCACTGACAAAAGTGAAAGGAGTTAAAGGGCAATTGAATTAGGTGGATAGGGAAAGGGGTGGGAGAAGGAGGAATCGTGGAACTAGCTGAAACAAACAAAATGTGTTCTGCATCAAACAATATAGGCAGAAGAACAGGATGAATAGAAGAAAATCAGGGTGTTTTGAAACAAGGATGTTTGTCGTGCAAGTGCAAAAAAAATGTTGCAAAAAGTCCAGGAACCATTCAGAGAACCGCACAGCATAGATAGATCAAGAGTGGGCCTTTAGCCAGGATAGGGGAAGAGCAGAATGCTTTGGGGGACAACCCATTTGACTTTCCCTCTTGAACGAGGAGCCTGTGTTTGTTTGCAATAAACTCCTGCCCTGTTTGAATGCCTCTGGTCTGAGGTTTCATTCTTGGATTCCATGAGATAAGACCCCAGGAAAAATTCCTGCACACCAGTTCTCGTATCTAAAGTAGTTTTTTGTGTTTTTTTAAAAGAATAATCAAGTAGATAAAAATCCAGAGCTTTAGAAAAAAGAAAATCAGAATGGTAGCAATGGTGACTTTTATGGAGTGTTTACTGACCATGTCATTCACAGCTTCAGATACTTCAGATGCTTTCACTCATTAGATCCTAATAAAGAGATGCTAGGAAGGGAAGGTTCCTTTGTGATCCCCATTTTACAAAGGCACAAAGGAGCCAAATAATGAGTTCCAGGTTGCATGAAGGATGTGGTGTAGCCAGGAGTCACTCACAGGCAATCCGAGAGCAGAGGCCCATGCTCCAAGCATCTCCAAGCAGGAAGGGGGAAGAATCCAAAAGCACATGCTGGGGAGTCAGCGCACTTGCTAGAACTGAGAAACCAAATTCTTACACTTGTAGCAAAGGAAGGTTATTTACACGTTTCTTGGTCTCCTTAAAATAAAGTAAGATACTCAGAAGCAACATCAAGATTTCTGATATTCGAACCTGAATGGAGAATACATCCACCCATCTAATAAATAGTGAATTGCAGAAGCCTGGAAGTTCTGTAACAGCTAACATTCACTGAGTGCTGACTTCATGCCAGACTCTGTTATAAGCATTTTAAATTTATCATCTCTAAATCTTCAAACAACCTTATCAGTAGGCACACTTACTATTTCCAGTGTGACAGGAAAACTAAGGCTAAGAAAAGAAAAGAAAACTTCCCTACACTGACAGGACCAGAAATTTTTAGAGCTAGAATGTAACCCTCGGGTGCTCTGGCTCCAGTGCCTCTCAACCAAGACATAGTAATGCATTTCCAAAACCTTCAGTATTGGTGGTTCTAGGAGGGCCCAAGGGGCACAGCATGACATACAGCTCTGTTTGCACAGCCTAATACAAAATCGATTTTGCACTACTGACACCAATGGTCTGTGTTTCCTTAAGGCAATCCTCCAAGAATTTAAGTACCACGAATTTAAGGTACTTTGAAGGACAATCAGATTACATCGCTGGCTAAATTCAGTGAGCGCTTTAAAATTCACTGGAGCTGGGCTAGGACTCATAAGTCTAATCAGGAATGTGTGGAATAGAAAGCCACTCCACCACCAAATAAAAGGGGTGCAAGGAAAGCACTAAATCAATGGTTCTCAACCTGTGGGTTGCAATCCCTTTGGGGGTCGAACGACCCTTTCACAGCAGTCACCTAAATACATCCTGCATATCAGATATTTACATTATGATTCATAACAATAGCAACATTACAGTTATGAAGTAGCAACGAAAGTAATTTTATGGTTGTGGGTCACCACAACATGAGGAACTGTATTAAAGGGTCTCGGCAATAGGAAGGTTGAGAACCACTGCACTAAATGAACCTAGGACATCTGGTTCCAGAAAGCAATGAAATGCTCAAGGACTAATGGGGTGTGTCAAAAAGACCTGCGGGCCAGCTTAAACGGGCTCCTATGGGCCAAGTTTGGGACATCTGGAGCATCGAGAGTAACAATTGAAATTGATTATAACATATTGTGTAAATAAAAATCCCTGAATCCACAGTGATACTATGAACAGTGAGAGAAAGGGGTTCAAAACGAAAGTTCCTCTTTATGGTAGCATGCCACAGCTAACCAAAGAAAGAATGAGAGGATCAGAAAATCACCACTTTCCACAATCATGTCACAAATGATTCCATCAAGGATTATCAGTGAATACTCAAACATCAGGTGAAAGGTTGTAGTTGGACAGGATTTTCACAGCATCAAAGATCACATACTGGCCGTGCGAACCCATGCCGAGAGCGAGGTCCCGCGCCGGGCCGGCCGCCAGGTCTGCCCGCGGGGCCGGGGATAGCGGAGATGACGGCGGGGGCCTGCGGAAGGACACATCTAGCATGTCCTTTGAGGAGCTGCTGGAATTGCAGAGCCACGCGGGGACTAAGACATACAAACAGCTGGTAGCTGGAAGCAGCACTAAGAAGCAAGGCCCTAGACCCCTTGTCCAAAATGCATGTGTTGCAGATAAGCACAGGCCTCTGGAAATGTCAGCCAAGGTCCGGGTGCCATTTCTACGTCAAGTTGTCCCCATCAGTAAGAAGGTAGCCCGGGACCCGCGCTTCGACGATTTGTCAGGGGAATATAATCCTGAAGTGTTTGACAAAGCGTATCAATTCCTGAATGACATCCGAGCCAAAGAGAAAGAGCTTGTAAAAAAGCAGCTGAAGAAGCACCGTTCAGGGGAGAAGCACGAGAAGCTGCAGCAGCTGCTTCAGCGGATGGAGCAGCAAGAAATGGCACAGCAGGAACGGAAGCGGCAGCAGGAGCTGTGCCTGGCCCTGAAGCTGGAGCGGCGGGCTCAGGCCCAGCAGGGCCATCGTCCATACTTCCTGAAGAAATCTGAACAGCGCCAGTTGGTCCTAGCTGAGAAGTTCAAGGAGCTGAAACGCAGCAAAAAGCTAGACAGCTTCTTGAGTCGAAAAAGGCGCCGGAACGCGGGCAAAGATAAGCGACATCTCCCTTTGAATAAGGACCAGTAGGAACTGACCTCAGCTCTGCCACTGCCCCAGTGAGAACTGGATCTGTGAGGACAGACTTGGGCTTGGCCTGTTCTGGGCCTTTCCCAGTCAAGAACAAGGATCCCAGCTGCCCTTGAACTAGATTGGCTCAGAGATGACCATAGGGTTCTTGGGCTGCCCCAGGGATGGACAAGAACAGCTCGCCCTTCTTCCATGCCACACTTCTCCGCTTGAATCTGGTTCATCATGTACTCGTGTCCTCCCTTCCTTGCCTTAAACCAGGGATGGGGAACCCTTTCTTTGCCAAGGGCCATTTGTATATTTATAACATCATTCATGGGCCATATAATATTACCAATTTAAAAACTGGCTGCCATATTTGATCAAACTTTTAATTAACTCACCCCTAATGCCTTAACAGGGCCAGACCAAGTGATGCCACGGGCCTTATATGGCCCGTAGGCTGAGCATTCCCAACCCCTGTGAAATCAGTAATTCTGACAGGAGAAAAAGGGTCAGTGACCTGAAGGTTATTGAAGGCCGTGGAGTCTGTTGATGGCTTCCAGGATTGGGACTTTATGTAGGAGCCAGTTAATAAACATTCTTGTTGCTCAAAAAAAAAAAAAAAAAGATCACATACTACTTGTAAGGGAAAAAATTCACTCCTACAACTGACATCTGGGTGTAATCATGAAAATAAGTGTCCATCAATGGTTGAATGGATAAAGAAAATATGGTATGTGTGGGTATGTGTAGGGCAAAAGTAAGTTTGCAGTAGTCCATATGGAAAATAATACAATAATTAATAAATAATAATACAAGAATAAACTGCGTTTTGCAAACTCACAGCTGTCAATCTACTGTTGCCCACCATGGATGTATGAATGTATGTGTATGTGTGTATGTGTTTGTGTGTGTGTGTAGGTAATGGAATGTTATCTAATCTAATAAGAGTAATATGCAAATTAACCATCACTCCAAGACACCTAAGCCATGCCCATCAACCAAGTCATGCCCACCAGCCAATCAGAGCAACTGTATGCAAAATAACCCAGCCAAGATGGTGGCCGGCAGCCACGGAGCTGGAACAAGCAGAAGACTTGCCCTGGAGATGCAGGAAGCTAAGGTTCCTGTCTGCCTAGGCCAGCTGTGGCAACAGTTTCCACAACAAAGTTTCAATTATAGAAGATAAATAAACCCCAGAGACCTGCTTCCAGCCTTGGGTTCAAGGAAGCGTTGGGAGCTTGGGTTTTCAGGGGCAACCCAACCAGGGCTCCAGTTAAAGCAACAAAGTTTCAACTTTATAAGTTAAATAAATTCTAGCCAGCCTCGCTGCAAACAGCCATCAGTCACTCACCCAGCCTGGCCAGGCATGCCAGCAGGTGGACATCCCCCTAGGGGTCCCAGACTGTGAGAGGGCACAGGCCGGGCTGAGGCGACCCCCCCTCCGAGTGCACAAATTTTTGTGCACCAGGCCCCTAGTTTAGCCATAATAACAAATGAAATCTTACCATCTATGACAACTTCAATGGACCTCAAGAGCATTCTAAGTGAAAAGATACACACCACATGATCTCAATTACATGTGGAATCTAATAAAATATCAACCTCATAGATACAGAACAGATTGATGATGGCCAAGAGGCCGGGGAATGGGAGTGAGTAAAAATGGGTGAAAGGGGTCAAATGTACAAATTTCCAATTATAAAATAAGTCACGGAGATAAATGTAGAGCATGGTGACTACAGTTAATATTGTATTGCATATTTGAAAGTTGCTAAGATAAATTAAAAGTTTTCATCACCAGAAAAAATTGTAACTAGGTACAGTACATATGTTAACTACACCTGTTGTGGTGATCATTTTGCAACATATACAATATCAAATCATTATATTGTACACTTGAAAGTAATATAATGTGTGTCAATTATGCTTCAATTTAAAAATTCATAATCTCAAAAAAGGTTATGCTCTGAAAAATAAAGATCTGAGAATCTTTAAACATTCATTGAAAAGTTAGGTTTTAAGATATTGATTTCTCTATGCAAATATGTACTTAAAAATACCTTGGATCACCTGTAGTGCACTTACAAGTAAGTCCAACTAATTTCTACTACTCAGATCAAAATGATTAAAAAGTAAAGTCTGGCCAGTGTGGCCAAATGGTTGAGCATCAACCTATGAACCAGGAGATCACAGTTCAATCCCTGGTCAGGGCACATGCCTGTGGGGCGTGCAGGAGGGAGACGATCAATGATTCTCTCTTATCATTGATGTTTCTATCTTTCCATCTCCGTTCCCCTGTGAAATCAATAAAAAAAAAAAAATACATTAGAAAAAAAAGAGAGAGAAAAGTCCTTGTTATTTAGTACTATTGAAATGTTGAGGAAATTATTAAAAACAAACCCAATAAAAATCTGGTGAATTTTATCACTTCTTCTGAAACCACACAGATTAAGAAGAAGGTGAAGACAAGAAAAGTAACAGAAATACCGTACACTCCAGTTTGTGTGTAAGTGCTCAAGGTGAAGATGGGGCAGGAAGCTCATGGCAGACACACCTCCAGTAATGGAAGGAGTCTGCACAGCACCAGCAGGCTCCCAGCAGTGGAAGGTCTTTAAAATCTCTTACAAATATGTATTACCTTAAAGAGAGAGTACGCTTTGAGAGGGAGCTGAACTGGGTTCACTTGCTTAGAGGAAGAGGAGAAAGAAGGGTCAGAAAAGACTCTCAAAGAGCATATACCAGGAAGCACCAGGAAAAATAAAACACCCTGCCCGACTGGCATGGCTCAGTGGTTGACCATGGACCTGTGAACCAGGAGGTCATGTTTTGGGTCCTGTTCAGGACACATGCCTGGGCTGCAGGCTCAATCCCCAGTAGGGGGCGTGCAAGAGGCAGCTAGTCAATGATTCTCTCTCATCGATGTTTCTCTCTCTCTTCTTCTCCCTTCCTCTCTGAAATCAATAAAAATATATTAAAACAAAACAAACAAACAAACAAAATGCCTAAGAGTGAGTGCATTACCTTGGAGGGCAAGTTTATGGAGAAAAAAACACTGGAGCCCTCCTGACCCAGATTACCTATTGAGAGGGAAAGGAGAGGTGGGCAAAGGATGTTTAAGAAAATCATCCTCACGGTAGCAACAGAGAAATTCAAATTTTTTAAATTAAAATTTAAATTTAATTTAAAAAGTGTAACCATGTTATGAGAGGAAGAAATGAAGAACTTGAAACAAACTCAAAAGGGAACACTAGGGGTTGAAACATTTCTAGATTTGGGAAGAGCTGCCACGTGGTTCAGAGGACAAAACCAGGGAGCCAATGGTGGTTATCTGGAGACGGATTTTAAGACAGATAATGAAGAAATATGCCCTAACTGGTTCGGCTCAGTGGACTGCAGGGTCCCAGGTTCGATTCCGGTCAAGGGCATGTACCTTGGACGCGGGCACAATCTGTGGGGCTGGTGCATCGTCTGGTGACCACTCAGGGCCTGTGCGTCAAAATTGCAAGAGGCAACTGATCAATGTTTCTCCCTCTCATCAATGTCTCTAACTCTCTATCTCTCTCCCTGCCTCTCTGTAAAAAATCAATAAAATATATTAAAAAAAAAAAAAAAAGGATAACAGTCACTCCCAAAGATGAAATATGGGCGCACCTCAGGGATACTGCGGGTACTGTTCGTGACCACCACAATAAAGTGAGTATCACAATAAAGCAAGGCGTAGTCTCTTTGCTGCTGGAGGGCCTTGCCTTCCATTTAAAAAAAAAAGGAAAAAAAAGCCACATCTGTGAAGTGACAATGAAGTGCAATAAAATGAGATGGGACTGTCGATTTCCTCAGAATGTGGTAGAGTTCCTAGAGAAAAAAGATGTTACCTGGTAAAGAACCTACCTCTTCTTTATACATCTGAGCAGCAATATAAGTTGGTGACACACTATAGTTTCACTGATAGCACTACCAATGGAGGATTGAGGAAAACAAATGAGGAAGAGAAAGTTGGTTAGTCAAGGGATACAGGAAATTAACCCGGTCTGTGTCCCACTTTAAAAATCCATGCATGTACACACATATTCACAAACACTTCACAAATATTTGGTATTCTACTATTTTGTCTGAGACTATCAGCAGCAGCAGGATACCAGAGAAGCTGCTACACATAAGATATGTTTACCAAGTAGAAAGTCCCAAACTAAGAAAATGTATGAGCCCATATGCATGCATTTATACATGTGACTTCTCACTTTTCTGCCACATTTTTTTGAAAAAGTATTTTTATCATCTACCTTTATTACAGAAATACTATGTTATAATTCCTCCTACAGTAAAACACTCATATAAATCATATCAGAGCGAATAATCTTTTAAACAGTATGGTTTTTATGTCAACCTTAAGTGAAATTTTGCACATGCTTTGGATAGAAATGAAGGGATATATGGAGTTTCATACGCGGGTCAGTCTGCATCACAGTCAAGATAAGAGCAATGTATGCAGTAGGGCAAGAAGGAAGGATCTAATCAGACAATCAGAAAGGACTGCCGATCTCACGACAAAAGGTCAACCTGCTGCCTCACTCTACACATTTCTGGTCCTTACGTGTTTCTTTTACAAAGCTGGAAAAATGCAGACCAGTGTCCATAGTAAAAGCTCAGGTATTTTACCCATACGCAAAAAATAAATAAATCAATCAGATTTCGAAGGGAACTCTTTGAAGTGACATGGAGATAACCAGCTGGTACTAAAAGCCTCAGAGCGAAAAGGAAATCTGAAAAGTTCTAAGCATGAAGGAGTCACTCTGCAGTTTACTGAGAAAATTCAATCTGTGGGGCTGGTGCACCATCTGGTGACCACTCAGGGCCTATGTGTCAACATTGCCTGGATATTTCTGGATATTTTAGCATGCCATCACAACCCACAACAATTTGCAGGTCTTTCTGAACATTTTTTAAAATAAGGATTTGACCTAATTGTGATGGAACACAGGGAGCAGTTAAAGTGATAATAAAGAGTAAGATATTTCTCACATAGTGCCTCGAAGGAATAAAATGCCCCTCCCCCATATGCCACCAACTTGAAATATAAATACAACTGTTTATGCACTTTTCGCATATCAAAAGAAAAATTTTAATGCTAGCATTCTGGAAGTCGTAATTAACAAAACTTGGTTACTGCAAAAGATTGAGTGTATACACCAACAGATGAAATGCTTTGGGGATTCATGCATTTCAGTCATAGCAATACACACATTTTCCCCCCATGGATTTTTTTTTAATCCGTGTTACTTGTTGCTGCTACTGTATTATAGCAATTAGAAGTTTTCCAGTTGATTAGGGTCACAAACATTTACTCAACCAAGCTTTTTCACCACCACTTTCAGCAACCATGCCGAAACAGAAATTCCAGATTAACTAAATGAAAACAAGAAAGTGAATACAAAGATGTCGTACACATCCTCAGAGGTAATAAATTAGTGTTGACTTTAATTCTTTCTCAATCTAGCCACAAGATTTTCTCCATAACTACAACTGAGAATTCATATTTAACTCTCTCAGAACAAGAAAGCCTGCACCGCTTCCGAGTGCTCTATCTAACTTACATCAAGCTGACTTCAACGAATAAACTTGGCATGCAATTTCCTTCACCTTTTTTTTTTTTTTGAAAGGGAAAGTGGACAAGAATCCCGAATGCCCCCAAATACTGCGTAATAGGTAGAAATTTAAGCAACAAATCTGCCCCCACCTCCCAGGAAGGAAAACAAAGTCACACAAACATCTCAACAAAACCAGGAGGGCAGAGGCCTCTCCAGCGCGCCTGGCAGGTCCAGGGAAAACAGGGGCGGCCTGTACTCACACAAATGGCGAGAGCTCCCGCCCCCATCCTCGCAGTGTCTGGTAGAACTGATGAAGCCCAGATGCAAACATCAAAATGACAGCAAAATACTGAAATTCCATCCAGTGGATATGCTTTGATTTGAAAACCAGCTCCCAATCCGGAGGCCCCACGGTAAGCGCAGAGCAGCTCCTAACGTTTTGGGAAGTGTGGTTTTGCTTCTCTTTCGGTTAAACCCACATGGCTGGGAGGACTGCCTGCAGCTGAAATTTGATCCACAGCCTCTAGTATTGGCAAGGACAGGGAGTCATGTGACATGGGTCTTAAGTCCTGACATCTTTTCTTAAACCTGACTTGTTACATGCCACCCAGACAGGCTTCTTCCTTTTGTAAAATGCTGATTAGGCAGTGGTGTTCATTAACAGAGCAGTGCAGAAAGCGAAAACACCTACTTGCTTCCTTGTTGCGACTCATTTCTAAGAAAAATTCACACATATACACTCAGATTTCCGTCTGCAGGCATATTCCTTACTTTTGGGGGGCAGATTTCACTTCTGTGCCCCCCCTAAAAACCAGTGAAATTCTATCAAAATCTTCCCTCCACTCTATTTGTAAGACTTGTCCTTCGTGAAAATGCTCTATTTTGTGAAGCTGTTACTTTACTGCTTCTAATTACTTTCAAATTATCTTATTCACATGTACCAGTGATAAGCATAAAACAACATGCTTCCAGACATCCATAATCCTATGTATGTGATTTAGGCTGGAAAACTGGCCTTTTCCAGGAACTTCCGACTCCACAGGCTGCGTCACAGAAAATATGACAGATTTTATAAGTTCTAAATATTTGAACTAGTAGCTAAAATATCCATTTCATATAAGCCAGAAGGAAACTGTCCTATTTTCAGGACAAAAAAAGTAGGGGGCGGCCCCGGCCAATGTGGCTCAGTTGGCTGAGTGTCATCAGTGCGCGGAAAGGTTGCTGGTTCGATTCCTGGTCAGGTCTCACGCCCAGGTCGCACGCCGGCTCAATCCCCAATGGTGGTGATGGTAGTGGGAGTGGAAGGCAATTGACGGATGTTTTTCTTTCACACCGATACTTCTCTCTATCTCTCCCTCTCCCTTCCTCTCTAAAAATCAGTAAAAACATTTTTCTAAAAAAACAAGAACAGTACAGAAAGCGAAAACACCAACTTGCTTCCTTGTCACGACTCATTTCTAAGAAAAATTCACACATTTACACTCAGGTTTCCGTCTGTAGGCATATTCCTTACTTTTTGGAGGTAGATTTCACTTTTGAGCCCCGCTAAAAACCAGTGAAATTCTATCAAAGTCTTCCCTCCACTCTAGTCCCTCCACTCCAAGTAGGGGATGGGTGGAGGTGGAAGAAGTAGCACAAGGGGGAATAAATGGTGATGGAACAAATAAAATTTAAAAAAAAAAAGTGAAATTTTTTCTACTTCTACCTTAATACAGATCTTATCACTTCTGTTTCCTATTCACCCATTAGAAAACTAGGCTGATTAGTGAAGAAAATGATCATAAAACAAACTTTTTCAAATACTTTAAAAGTTTGTCTTCTTTTTCTGATAAGCACTAGTAGCCAGGTGCACGAAATTTGTGCACATTGAAAGGCAATTAATTAGAGGAACGTAACTTGGACTCACTATCTAATATCAATAATATGTGTGAGGCAGTCCGCGTTTCTGAAATTCAATGACATGAATTTTAGCTATTACTTTGCCAAATAAATGGAATTTACAGGTATCACTTAAATGAGTATTCAGTTTAATATTAAAAACTCTGGCTACCAAGTCAGGTCTGATTTCAACTTTTTGCCAGCATTATAAATTGTTTTCAAATCTGCCCATTTGGGGTTGCATGTCACGGTTATGAATAAATCAGGCTTGCCATACTTTGTTACAATTGCCATAGCATCCTGATATCACTGCTGCATATTTCTGGGACTACCCTCAAAAGATGATGGAAGTATTATCATTTTACCAATCAGCACATTATCATTTTTAGATCTAGATGTGAGATAATCCATCAAACCACTATATTTTTCAATTCTCAACTTAGATTAGCTTGCTTTGATGAAATTTATCCAATTGGCCTCTATTTTTGAATATGAATCCACGATAAATTGTTGAGCTAATTTTCCTGCATTTAAAATAGGATTGAATGTGTCCCGCATAGAGAGATGAAATCCATAATACTGCATTTGTGTGACTCGTGTCCTTACATTTTGTCTAGTATTATTGTCGATTACACTGTTGCCTCTGAGTCTTAATGCAATATCTGTTCCCCAGCCTTTTTCACCATGTGGAAAAAGAATAGGATATGTCATTGCATCTAATGTAGGAAACAGGATACTAATTTGTTTCATTTCATTGGATTATTGGGATCTGGTTTACAATGAATGAGCAAGTCCCTTTCTAAAGGAGGTTCTCCATCTTCGTTTCTGAATATGGCAGCAACCTCGGTTACATGGGGAGAATTATACCTACCTGGGTCACTGTTACCATCATATTTAATTGCCATTGATACTTCTGTGGGAGAAATACCTTTTGCTGCTGCTTCAGATTGGGCTTCCTTTTCTATCTCATGTAGCATCTTGTACGATTTTGTTAATTCATTTATGTCATGCATGAGGCTGTTGATGTTGATCATGAGTCTCTCTAAGCAGCCCTGGTTTTCTGGCATTGCTAATCTTTTACTTATAGCTTTGGCTGTATCCAAAATATAGAGCAAACTTCCAAGAAACACCATCCGAAGGAAGTAAAGTTCTAGTACCATGATAAACTTGTCCGTGTATTCTAAAACAGTATGGCCCATATCCTGAGGGTGATGCAATATTTGCACCCATGGAAGCAAAGGAACTATTTATGGAACGAATATTTTCCATGAAATTTCTACTGTCAGAATCTTTGTTTGTCATTAATCTTTTTAAATATGCCAGGTAATCTGGAAAATGTATATCATTTGGACAGGTTTTCCCTTTGCTAAATTTCCCATGGGATGGTTTTTCATCAGAGAAATTTCCCATGGGATGGTTTTTCATCAGAGAAATTTAGTGATAAGCAAAATTCACATCGAACTGTTCTTCCACAACTATGTTTAGAATTGCATCCTCATGTACTCCATTTTCGCTGAAAAGGCAGTTCCTACCAGAATTGGTAGTACTTGTTGATGACTGTTTTCTAGACGTATTCTGTCATCGCCACCATCTTCTTTCAACCTCAAAGGCACGTTGGCCTTTAGACATTTTCTGTCGATAATGCCGGTGTTTTTCGGCAGCAGAACAACATTTTTCCAGTAGCTGGTGTTCAGATACATCCTGTCGTAGGCACTGCTTTCTTTCAAGATCAGACACACATTGCTCTGCAGACATTTTCTGTTGATAATGCCAGCATCTTTCGGTTGCAGAGCTACATTGTATCAACAGTTGTTCTTTCCCACCTCTCCTCTGTCACGATCTAAGATGCAGGTGAATGAGAGTCCTGGCTGTCAGGCCACTGACAGCTGTCTGACCAAAGGCTGATTCTGGCTGATTCTGGGAGGTGGTTGTCAGTTTCCACAGCTGTGAGGAGGAAGCTGGACAGAGGGAGCTACATTCTCCAAGCCACCGTCTCTCTAGCTCTGCTCTATGTCCAGCAGTCTCCTGCTCTGCCAAGTCCTCCAAACCTCCTGCTCTCCATCCACTCCTCTCTCGCTCTGCTCTCCACCAGCAAGTTCCCAGGAGCCATGGGCATAGCTTGGCACACCTCCCGTGGCTGGCTTTGACACCTGTGTATGCAAATTAGCTGCCATATTTGTCAGGTTAATTTGCATAGTCACTGTGATTGGCTTGTGGGCATGGCTTGAGCATAGCGGAGGGACAGTTAATTTGCATATTTCTCTTTTATTGTATAGGATTGCCAGTCCACGATGAAAAGTAAAAGCCTAAAGGTCAGGTCACCTAAAGATAATCATTCAATCAGTATTTATTTATGAGCTACACTGGGGCAGGCACTATGCTATATCATGTACAGAAAATGATAAGAAAGGCATGATACCTTCTCTCATGAATTATTCAATGGGAAAAGAAGGAATAAAAATAAGTTAACAAAAGTAAGTAAATACATCTTTTTGATTAGTAAATGGAATGGTGCTAATAAAGGAGCAAAGATGAAAGTAGTGAAGGAGAATAACTGAGGACAGCCAGTAACATTTAACATATCTATGCCCAGTTTCTTTTCTACACTTCTTTAAAAAAACAATTCTATATAATAAAAGGGTAATATGCAAACTGACCCTAACAGCAGAATGATTGGGAATGACTGGTTGCTATGACACACACTGACCACCAGGGGGCAGATGCTCAATGCAGGAGCTGCCCCCTGGTGGTCAGTGCGCTCACACAGGGGGAGCTCTGCTCAGCCACAAGCCAGGCTGATGGCTGCCAGCACAACAGTGGTGGCAGGAGCCTCTCCCGCCTCCTCAGCAGTGCTAAGGATGTCTGACTGCAGCTTAGACCTACTCCCCGCTGGCAAGTGGACATCCCCCGAGGGCTCCCGGGCTGCCAGAGGGATGTCTGACTGCCGGCTTAGGCCTGATCCCCTGGGGAGCAGGTCTAAGCCAGCAGGTGGACATCCCCTGAGGAGTTCCAGACAACAAGAGGTCACAGGCCAGGCTGAGGGACCCCCCCCCCCCCCCCCCGCCCATGTGCACAAATTTTTGGGCACCAGGCCTCTAGTTTCTAATAATTTTCTATCCTAACTTTTTTGCACTTCACATTGTATCAAAGGCATGCTCACATATTGTTAAACGCTATACACAATTCTAATCATGTGTAATATTGCATTCTTTAGTCATTCTCCCACTTTTATTTTATTTTTTTAAAATATATTTTATGGCCCTAACTGGTTTGGCTCAGTGGATAGAGCGTTGGCCTGCAAACTGAAGGGTCCCAGGTTTGATTCTGGTCAAGAGTATGTACCTTGGTTGCAGGCACATCCCCAGTGGGGGGTGTGCGGGAGGCAGCTGATCGATGTTTCTCTCTCATTGATGTTTCTAACTCTCTATCCCTCTCCCTTCCTCTCTGTAAAAAAATCAATAAAATATATTTAAAAACATATATATTATGATTTCAGAGAGGAAGGGAGAGGGAAAGAGAGACAGAAACATCAATGATGAGAGAGAATCATTGATTGGCTGCTTCCTTCATGCCCCATAGTGGGCATGTGCCTTTGACTGGAATCAAACTGGCTAGGGCTATTCTCCCATTTTTAGACATTTACATGGTTTATGATTTTTGTGTTTGGTTAGTAACACTTTGTCCTCATCCTGATATTTTTCTAGAGACTCCTGACTGTGAAAGCTCTAGGTCATAGAGAATAGAAACCTGGCTCAGGCTCCTGACATACACTAACTCTGGCAGTTTATCTTCTACAGTCCATCCCACCCAAGTTTGAGTATTTTATAAAATATTTAATATTTCTCAATGAAAATATTTCTCATTTTAGAAGTATTTCTTTGTATTATAATAATATCCTATATAATCCTATATAATAAAAGGCTAACATGCAAATTGTCCCCTCAACTGGGAGTTCGACCGGGAGTTCGACCAGGCAGTGGGGCTGGCCGTCCAACTGCCCCTGGCCACTCCCCCAGCCAGGCCCACCCCCAATTGGGGGTCGGCCAGCCTGCCAACTGCCTACAGGCCCTCCCACCCCCACCAATCAGGGCGGGCCAGCCAGACCCCACTCGTGCACGAATTCGTGCACTGGGCCTCTAGTTAAATATATTTTTAAAACCTTCCTTAGTCATTTGTATAGTTTCTTTTCTGAACTCTCTTTGATTGATTCTCTTTGTTTATCAACTGCAGTGTGATCAGTGGAAGTCTCTGGCATAGGACTACTGTAAGGATTAAACAATCTGACCCATAAAAAGCACTTTCTTTTGTTACCATTTAGGTACCACACAAATAACTTTGGATGCTTATAAGGTTTGATTGTATAACTACTTGAAATTTATTTCAAAATAGAGTAAAAGATGAGCATCTAAGTTGAGTTGATTTTTATTTTTTGTATAACTACCGTGGCCCAGACTGTTAACTCCTACCAGTGTGAGTTAATTCTAGATATAATGTCTGTTTCTAATATTAGGGCTAATTCTCCCTATTACAGGTAGACAGACAGGATCATATAATCATGTACTTACTCATTAACAGAACATGAATGGATAGGGTAAGCACAACTTCAGTGTCATGTGCTTAATGGGACTGCCCTTACTTCCCTTCAAATCTTTTCCTGGCCCCAGAAAGTTCTCTGAGCTATTATACGTGTATATTCTTCAGTAATGACTTACAAAGAATCTTAAGGTGTGCAAGCCATAGTCAAGAAATATGGTGTTAGCTATTGCTTTTCTCTCAGAAGGAAAAAAAGAAAATTTTAAAAGTGCTTTTCTGAAAGTCCTCTATGGTGGGCTAATTCCAAGACTACTCCCAGAAATGCTTCAAAACCATGGCAGGACAAGGGATGTCCTATTTTCAAGGAAATCCCTGGGCAACCTGGAGGGTGTCAAGGCGACTTCCCAAGTGATGGTCAGGCCCCTGGGATGCTGTCATTTAAATCACCCTCTGACCTGGGAAGCCTGATGGAGGAAGAGAAAGGGCCAGATTATCCTCTAGCCTCCAAAAAGGCCAAAAATGCTTCCAAGTCAAATCCTCTGATGTTAGTTGGCAGAGCTATCAGTTTCAAAAGACAAATTCTCTTTAGCTGGAGTAGATACAACGAATACCAGAAGAAAAGCAACAGCCTACAGATACTTTACAGTTAGCCATGGGGCAGGGACCAGCAAGTATCATGGGGGTGGGGTGGGGGGCAACAACAGCATGAACCACCTGAGACCCACTACTACCATAGCCTACTGGGACACTAGAGGTTTTTCTTCCAAACTCAGTCTCTACTCTAGCTCTAGCCCTACCTATCCCAGTTATTTCTCAATGAGAACCCCAGCCTGACCCAGAATGAATGACATCCAACCATACAGGATATCAGAAGTCAGTTAGTCAGCAACTACTTAGTGTTTATGTACACTTTCTTGACCTGACAGGGGAGTTCAGATATTTTAGGTTTTGAATCACTGACAGTTAATGCAATTGAGAGATTACTTGCTCTAGGCCAGGGGTCAGCAAACTACAGTTATATGCCAAATCTGATCATCACAGGTTGTAATCTGCTACTCTTGGTCGCACCATTTGTTTACATAATGTGTATGGCTGCTTTGGCACTATGGTAGCTGGCAGCTGAGTTGAGTAGCTACAAAGACGGAACCTCTGGCCCGCAAAGCCTAAAATACTTACCATCTGAGCCTTTATGGAGAACATTTTCTGACCATTGCTCTAGGCTACTCAGTAACATTATTGGACATTATTGGACATGAGACTTGAAGACTAGTCTATGTGCTTTGGTTCCTTGGAAACAGAAGAAAACAGGTCATTCTTGGGTTTGTTGATCTATTTTGTTACCATTGCCCCATTTCCTGGGGTTGGGGCTATTTTTACTTTCTGCTAATTATTTTCTGAAGGAGCTCCCTATAAAAGTTCCAGTTTAAATCTGATGAGCCCACCTCTGTTCTGAATTCTAGATGCATTCCCATCCCACTTAAGGAGGAAAAATTACCACACTCTTAGGAGAAGATCGATTGTTCTGTAGCCATGGAAATAGCCAGCATAACTCATTTTGAACCTGTTCAGTCAGCAACTCGCCTTAATAAGCCAATTGCTTTTGCAAGTCAACCCATCGTAACAACCCATCAACCCATCGCATCTGGCCAATCAAGAATGTGCTCACTGGGCCCGGCCAGCATAGCTGAGTGGGTGAGCCTCCACCTATGAACCAGGAGGTCTCGGTTGGATTCCAATCAGAGCATATACCCCAGTTGGTTTCAGGTTAGATCTCCAGTGGGGTTGTGCAGGAAGCAGCCAATCAATGATTCTCATCATTGATATTTCTATATTGCTCTCTCTCTGCCTTCCTCTCTGAAATCAATAAAACCATATTTTAAAAAAGAATGTGCTCATTGCAATGAACTTGTATCTGAGTGTCAACCTATGAATAACCATCTCATTTTGAGTAATCATTTTCCTTCAGATGATGTCAACACTCTTGAAAGCCCACCAACTCAAGCTTCCCACTTCCCAAAGACCCACATAACATAGCAGCCTGCTCTGCTCAGAAAGACAGTGCCTAACCAGCAGAGCTTTTCCTTATCAAGGTCAGTAAATTCAGTTTTGTCTTTTTTATCCCACGTACTATTGGTCTCATTATTCTTTGACATAACCTATAGTTTAGACACCCAGATTCCATGAGTCATTATTTAAGCGCCATTGTTTGACCTGTATTAAGATTACTTCCTCACTAACTGGCTATTTGCGGCCTTACCTTAACTCTCAGTGTGGACTTGCCTTAGACTGGGCTGCTTAATTTCATTGCCTATCCTCCCCTGGGAGCAAAGCAGGTCCACTGTGCCAGTCTCAGCAGAAGGAGAGAATCAGAACGTAGGACCCTAAGAACTGGGCAAGAGGGCTGATTCGTGAATAGGAAGCACTGTATCTATTATGTGATGATCGCCCCAGAGAACAGCTGCATTTTCTTTTGAAAACAACTTTAGTCATTTTCCCAATAAGTCTGCTAAAGCCATCATTTAATTTTTTCATTTCACAAGCACTTGTACAATGCACAATGTGAATTTATTACCATTCTAAGAATTATGGCTAAGTGGGGTGTTGGGAGAAGGATGTATTACTTGAGCTATGAAGTACATGTAAAAAAATTCAGACACAATTTGAAAATCTTGTGAAGGTATTGTTTGGCCATCTTGTTTCATTTGCATAGTGATTTGAAAGGCCACTTACCTAGGTTGAAATTACTATTGCTCAGCAATCAACACAAACACTTTAACACCTATTCACAGTTTATGATTACCTCATGGCCCCTAAAAGCACTAGAGCCTTAATCTTTCGATTAGCAAAGATAATTCACTAAGTTGTATAATCAATTTGAAATGTGTTCCATTAGCACTTGAAAATTCAAAGCCAGGAAAAAACGTGATGAATGGAAGTGGCTGGAGCTAGAGCTGCAAGAGGGCAAGTGTTGAGCTGACTTAGGAGTCATGTGTTAGGATGGAGAGGGCATTCTAATGCGGGTCTGCATGATGAGCACAGAGACAGACATCTGCATGAAAAGCAAGGGGCTCTAAACAACAAAATAAAAAAAGTCTATGCTGGACCTCAAGCAGTCAGGAACTGCTGCAGGTTCCTAAGTGGAATGAAGAGCTTAACACGCGAAGCGCTCAGTCAGTCACCGGTGACTGACACTATACTTTCTGTCAGGAAGTCAAAGCAGGCACTTAACGTATTAATAAAACTAGTGCAAATTAATCTGGAAGTCTGACTAGAATGTGCTAGAATGGGAAGGAGACTTATTACAGATAAGTGGACCCTCTTTACAATAAGCCAGCTGAGATGAAGATATCTTGAATTTAGATACTGAAAGATACATCACATAAATTTTGTAGAAAAAACTCATAAGGCTGATAACTGGCTTTAAATAAGAGGCAAATTAGGTGCCATCCTAGTCAAGATGAGAGAATCATAAAGGATGATTCTAAAATTTGTTTTCCAGGACACTGACGTGGTGCCTAGTAAACAGGGAACTTTAAATTACAGTCTGCCTGAGAATCTTCTGATTTACGCTTGCCAACTTATCTAAGCTAATAAAAGAGTAATATGCAAATTGACCATCACTCCAAGACACCTAAACCACACCCACCAGCCAAGCCATGCCTCCCAGCCAATCAGAGCAGCTGTATGCAAATTAACCCAGCCAAGATGGAGGTCGGCAGCCACGGAGTTAGAGTAAATAGGAGGCTTCTGTTGCAACTGCATGACTAGGCCAGTGGGCCTCTGCTCCAGCAACAATGTTTCAATAATAGAAGCCACGGAGCTGAAGCAAACAGGAGGCTTCCATTGTCTGCCTAGGCCTCCACTCAAGGTAACAAAGTTTTAATTATAGAAGACAAATAAACCCCAGAAACCTGATTCCAGACAGCCTCACTGGGACATTGGGTCAATTGGAGCTGTGGGCAGCCTGAAAACGGCCCTCAGCCCCTCACCCAGGCTGGCCACACCCCCATGGGGTGAGGGTCCCCACTGGGGGGGCTTGGCCAGCCTGCAAACAGCCATCAGCCCCTCACCAGGCATGCCAGCAGGTGGACATCTCCTGAGGGGTCCCAGACTGCGAGAGGGCACAGGCCAGGCTGAGGGACACTCCCCCCGTGAGTGCACAAATTTTTGTGCACCAGGCCCCTAGTGTAATTATTAATAGTGTCCCCTTTCACTCTTGAGAGTTCTGGAAAGCTGAGTCTAAAAAAAGTACACCAGCAAAGACTACTGTCAGAATATCAGAAGGACCCCCTCCACCAGGATCCTAAAAACCCAAGATCAGCAAAAGTCATCTTCACTGGAAAGATCTTTTTATTCCTCTCTGCTCCCTGCCAGAATCCAGGCTTCGTTCCTCCACCTCTACCCCCAATGCAGGGTCCTGTGGGCTAGCTCATGAGAGGAGGACTTGAGAAACCACCCCAAAATACTCCCTCCACCAGTGATTTTTCTGGAGCACCTTATCCTTAAGTTGTACCAGGAAATGTCTATCTACCAAGGGAGGTTTTTTTTTGTTGTTTCTTTTTTGTCTACCTCTCTCATGTGCTGAATTTTCTTCCATGATCCCAACATCTGGACAAAACATTGAGATGCCATCAGTGGTGATTCAGTCATGAAAGAAAAAAAATTTGCTGCATAAATCCAGAACTACTAGAAACATGAGGTTTGTTTGTTTTTGTCTTTTCAAATATCATTTTGAATTCTTTCTCATTTTTCATTCATAAAATTGTATTAGTTAAATGATTATGCCTTTGACAAAGGAAGCTTTAACAAAAGGTAATTTTTAGATTTGTATTTTCTAAGTAAATTTGATTTAAATATTTTTAAATGATTATAAAAATCGTTTTCTCAATCCTAGCCAGATGGCTCAGTTGGTTGGAGTGCCAACCTAACCTTCCAAACCTACATGACGAAGGTATACAGGGAGCAGTCACTAACATTGGTTTATTACCAAGACTTCTGCATAGATTTTCATTTAGTTATCACAACAACTCCACCGTGTACACATTGCCCACGAGTGAGGCTCAAGAGATACTCAGAGGTACACAGCCAATAATGCACAAAGTTAGGTTTCACACCCCTGCTTCTCTGAGACCTATGTTTTCACAAGTGCATTAAATTAAGATCAGTTTGGAACACACCTGATTTCCAATTGCTACTGTAAAGACATGTTATGAACATCACTGTCAATTACAAGGTGTAAATAGTAAATCAATATTCCAAATTTAAAAAAAATTAGAGCAGCAGAGGTAGCTCAAGAGTGTATTTTTTAAAATATTAATTATGAACCACTTTTATCTTTATTAACTCATTCAATCAACATGGAAAAAAAAAAGCTAGGATAATCCTAATCGGTTTGGCTCAGTGGATAGAGTGTCAGCCTGCAAGGTCCCAGGTTCAATTCTGGTCAAGGGCATGTGCCTTGGTTGCAGGCACATCCCCAGTAGGAGGTGTGCAGGAGGCAGCTGATTGATGTTTCTCTCTCATCAATGTTTCTAACTCTCTATCCCTCTCCCTTCCTCTCTGTAAAAAATCAAATATATATATATATATATATATATATATATATATATTAAAAAGCTAGGATATAAATGTCATCATTCCCATTTTATAATGAAAAAAGATGTGAAACTCAGAGAAATCAAATAACTTGCCACATTACACACAGCTGGAAAGATGTACAGACAGAATAGAAACTCAAAACTTCACTGATTTATTAACAATCAACATTTACTGAGAATACACTGCCATCTACAGACAGCACTATGTTCCTCTCCAATAGATTTTTTAAAAATGGATATAATTTATAATGCTAAAAGCCTTAAAATTTGTGAGTTACAATATGCTAGGCTACCATGGACTGTTAGGAATCATGGAGGGGGAATTACTATAGGATTGTTGTGTATTTGTGTGGCATTGTAATAACAACATTACTATAGCTGCATAGTAATAGTAAAACCTAAATAGTTTAATATTTAGGCATGAAGTGATGCTAAATGTCTATTTTATATAAAACAATGTTTATTGCCTTTTATTGGGGTATGAAATTTCCTGGCCAAGCAATTAACTATTGCAGCCTGAGATAAATCAATTTCCTAGTCATTTACATCAGAGTCTCAAAACTATGCAGGAAGGAGAGAATCCTTCATCTCAAAAAAGTAAAAAATTTAAAAGTGGAAGGAAGGAAGATTAGAGTCCCAATACTTCATGTGAAAGATATATCAGAAAACTCTCTTCCATGACTATAACAGTAATAAGTGAACTAAAATAACCTACTGGTTAAAAAATAAAAAGAATAGAAATAAACAAGGTCAGCGTCAAATTAACTCCCATGTTGCAGTAACAGATACTCTTGTTAAATAAACCAGTTTTTTTTTTTGTTTTTTTTGCTTTCTAACATTAGTGGAAACAAGCTAAGTAACAAACCAATCGAAGTAAGAAAGTTTTAAAAGTCCAGTCAGCTTCAAAATGATGGATTTAATAATCCCACCAATTCAACCTCACCCAACGCCCATGTCATTGCACATCAATATCAGTTCACTGTTGACAGGGGCTTTCCTAATTGTTGGCTAGTTCCACCAGTACAGCCCCAAAGGAAAAGAACAGGGGGGAAAAGACAAGGGAGGGGGAGAAACACAGCTGTTAATACTGCAAGCATTAAGTGTGGAGAGAAAAGAGTTGGTGGGGGCGGGGGAGGGGGAGGGCCCGGAGGATGAATGTGTACCTACCTACCTACCTATCTCCAAGCAAAAGAGAAAAATATGAAAATCCAAGGAAAAGGAGATACTTAACTACTACCACCTTTCAGAATTGAGATGTCAGGGTTTACGTTGAGAGATATAAAAAATAGAAATGACAGAAGGGTAGAGTTCAACTACCCTCTCCAATCTTTGTGTGTTTTACATTTGATGAAAGAGAACAAAGAAAAACCAAAATATATTTCAAACATATTTCTAAAAGGATGATTACTTGAAGATTGTCTTTTGCTCCAAACTCCCAATTTATAGCTCTACTTCCCCTTCAGATACCTATGATGGGGCTAAAAGTTTGCCAGAAATAGTATATGGGATATGCTGTGGTTAGGATTAAAGGAAAGAAAGACTATGAGACTATGTGCATCTGTTTTGGATTGATTGAGAATTTTCAAAAGACAATCCTAAGGTGGTTTTGTGAATCTCCTAATAATTACAAACACAGGTTTATCATATACTCTTGCAAAAACTCTGTATCATCATTAAATGTGTATGAATTAATCCAGCCTTTCTGACAATAGTTATCTTTCAGCTATCTATATCTCCTCTCAAAGCCTCCAATTTTAGGAGGCTAAGAGAATGCAAGTTGTTTCCATCTAATCAAAATTGTAGGAGATAAAATCATAAGCTAGTTTTTACTTAGTGCTTTTAGTGCAGAGTGTTTGGTGCTCTGCAAAGCACTTTATATATACTATTTTTTAAAAATATGTTTTATTGAGTTTTCACAGAGAGGAAAGGAGAGGAATAGAGAGTTAGAAACATCAATCAGCTGCCTCTTGCATACCACCTACTGGGGATGCACCCACAACCAAGGTACATGCCCTTGACTGGAATCAAACCTGGGACTCTTCGGTCCGCAGGCTGACGCTCTATCCACTGAGCCAAACCGGTCAGGGCTATCTACATATACTATTTTGTTCATCCTTACAACAAAACCAAAATCAGTATAATTTTTATTCCCACTTCCCATATGTGAAAGATTTATATACTAGACAGAAATTCCATGGTTAGTAGGTGGAGTCACAAGTACAAACCTGAGATTATGTCTCCAGAACCTATAAGGTTTATCACTAAGATGTACCTAAATCTTATTGTTTACATGCCACCAAAACAATAACTATCATATAAGAAGAGAGTCATCATTAAAATTTTAAAAAGAATATCATTAATGGATAAAAAAAGTAACGAAATTCAAAATGAATTAGGTATATAGCAATGAAGCACACTGAATACACTGTACAAATATGAACTGCTTTGGAAAATAGCTCCTCAAAGTTAAATACAGTTACCATATGGCCCAGCTATTCCAATCTCATGTGTACCTCAGAGAAATGAAAATATCTGTCCACAAAAATAAACTTGTACATGGATGTTCACAGCAGCATTATTCGTAATAGGCAAACAGTGAAAACAACCTAAATGCTGATTTAACATCAAGTGCCAAATAGATAAAATGTGAGGTATCCATCCTATATAATAAAAGGCTAATATGCAAATTGTTCCCTTGACCGGGAGTTTGACCAAGGGGGTGGGGCTGGTCCACCAATCACCAAGGCCCCTACCCATGGCTGGTTCCACCCCCTTTCAACCACCCTGATTGGGGGTGGGTCGGCCTGCCAACTGCCCACAGTCCCTTCCTCCAGCCAGCCCTACCCCTGACCACCCCTCCCCCCACATACCTATCGGGGTAGGGCTGGCCAGCCAACCTCCTGTGTCCCCTCTCCCTGGCCAGCCAATCGACCCCAATCGGGGCAGGCTGACCAGACCCCACCTGTGCATGAATCTGTGCATTGGGCCTCTAGTTTAACAATATTACTCAGCAACGAAAGGAAATGATGTACTGATACATGCTACAACATGATGAACCATAAAAACATTGTTAAGTAAAAGAAGCTGGTCAGGAAGGTCACATATTATATGATTTCATTTATATGAAATGTCTAGAACAGGCAAATCTATAGAGTCAGTGATTACCAAGAGCTGGAAAACAGGAAAGAGGGTTGTGGGGAATAGGGAGTGGGGAATGGGGAATGGGGAGTGGGGAATGGGAAGGAGATAGTATGGGATTTCTTTTTTGGGAGATGAAAAGTTCTAAAATTGATCAAAGCTGAGCTTGAGAAACACTATTATGAGGACTTGTTAACTAGAAGCATTGAAGCTAGATGTTAATAACTCTTCTTTAAGCATAAGAGAATCTCATTAAGGCAGAATTGCATCATGATGCATCTACCCAGATAACTTAGGGATCAATCACTTCAAGGCTGAATGAGCTAATCTATCAATGATTATTTAAACTTTTTAAAATCCTAGGTCCTTAAAGAAAGTGTTGAAAGCTCTGAACAAGATAGTCAAAGAACCTAAATAATTTCATAGACATTAGAGGAGGGCTTTCCATGACTGCGGTGAAACAAGATAAAAACAAGGTCACTCTAGTCTGGTCGGTGTGCTGAGTCTCCACCCATGAACTAAGAGGTTACAGGTTCAATTCCTGATCAGGCCACATGCAGGGGTTGTGGGCTCAATCCCCAGTGGGGGTAGGAGGCAGCTGACGGATGATGTTTTTATCATCCTTCTCCCTTCCTTACTCTCCAAAAATCAATAAAAAACAGGTTTGTTTTTTTTAATCACTCTATAATCCTGAATAAAGACTTCACAAGAAGGAAGGAGGGAATACTGTCAACCACAAAAATGAAAAAATGTCGTTTTCTCCTGGCTAGCAGCAGTGACTACTGCTTCTTCTCCAATGGTCTAGCCTCTTGGTTCTACTAGTTTACTAGGTAAAAATTAAGATGCCCAAAAGCCAAATTGTCCCTGCTTTCTGACAGCACCAAATCCAGAATAGACTCCTCACTTTCTTTAAACCTCCCTAAAATCACCTTACCCAAATCTTTAATAAGCTCTACGTAACTCTCTCTTTTTTGATACACTCCATGGTTTTCCAAGGTAAAGCTCTCCCCTGCTCTAGTAATAAGCCCAATTTTGGCAACATGTGTGTTCCTGGTGGAATTGGGCTGATGGGGATAAATGATATCACAAAATATTTATACTATCTAATCTAATAAAAGAGTAATATTGAAATTGACCATTTCTACAGGATGCCTAACCCACACCCACCAGCCAATCAGAGCAGCTGTATGCAAATTAACCTCAGCCAGGATGGAGGCTGGCAGTCACTGAGACAGAGTAAACAGAGGTTTCCGTTGCACCAGGAGTAAACTGTCTGCCTAGGCCTGCTGGGCCTCTCTCTGCTCACGACAACATATTTGCAACATTGTTTCAATTACAGAAGCCTCGGAGCTGAAGCAAACAGCAGGCTTCTGTTGCACCAGCGATGGAGGAAACTGCCTGCCTAGGCAACATTCTTTCAATTATAGAAGCCACAGAGCTGAAGCAGACAGGAGGCTTCGTTACCTGCCTAGGCCTCGGCTTCAAGGAACAGTGTATCAATTATAGAAGATAAATAAGCCCCAGAAACTTGCTTCCAGCCAGCCTTGCTGGGACACTGGGTCAATGGGAGCTGTGAGCAACCTGAAAGCCTGAAAACAGCCCTCAGGCCTGCACCCAAGCTGGCCACACCCCAGTGGGTTGAGGGACCCCACTGGGGGGCTTGGTCAGCCTGCAAACAGCCATCAGCCCCTCACCCAGGTTGACCAGGTACCCCAGTAGGGACCCAAAACCTGAAGGGACTGTGAGCAGCCTGAAAATGCCTCTCAGCTCCTCACCCAGGCTGCCCAGGCACCCCAGTAGGGACCCAAAACCTGAAGGGGCTGTGGGCAGCCTGAAAACGGCCCTCAGCCTGTCACCCAGGCTGGCCACACCCCAATGGGGTGAGGGTCCCCATTGGGGGGCCTGGCCAGCCTGCAAACAGCCATCAGCCCCTCACCCAGGCTGACCAGGCATGCCAGCAGGTGCACATCCCCAGAGGGGTCCCAGACTGCGAGAGTGCACAGGCCGGGCTGAGGGACCTCCCAAGTGCACAAATTTTTGTGCACCTGGCCCCTAGTGTTATTAATAAGAGCATGTATAAAATTATGTATATTTTGACTTCACCTTCTCATTATATATATATATATACTAGAGGCCCAGTGCATGAAATTCGTGCATAGGGGAGAGGGATCCCTCAGCCTCAGTTAGCACCCACTTGCAATCCAGAACCACTGGCTCCTAACCACTCTGCCTGCCTGCCTGATCACCCCTAACCTCCACTGCTTTGGCCCCCGCCATGGCGGCTTTGTCCAGAGGACGTCTGGAATGACATCCAGAAGGTTGTTCGACTGTTTGGTCTAATTAGCATATTACACTTTTATTATTATAGATATTTGCACACATATACACAAGTTAAAATTACATTGACACAAGAAAGACAGTGGATACACACCAAAAGAGTAGTTGTCTCAGAATGTTAGTGTTATTTTCCTTTTTTCTTTTCTGCATTTCATATTTTCCTTCAAAGACTGTATATAATTTAAGAAGGAGAGGAGTGCGAAGAAAAACTCCCTTCTCAAAGAATATACTATGAGTGAGGAATCTCATCCGAAATAGTGGTCAAGAAATAAGGTTTTCAAACTTTAGCATATTAGAATCAGAGGGACACTCACTAAAAAGATTCCTGGGTTTCTTCCCTTGAGTGCACTCCAAAATTTCTATGTTGGACCCCAGATCATTCTGACCCATAAAGTTTGAGGAGCAACCTTGAGAAATGCAACTTTTTGGACAAACTGGAACCTGAAGGATGTACAGATTAACAGAGGAAGGAGAGGACTTTCCAGGCCAACAGAAAAGCATGAAGAGCTACAGGCATGATGCTGCAGGTGCTGGGCACAGTGAGTGGTCTGATGCACAGTGGGCTCTGAGGAAACCTGAGTTGACCAAACTGATGGAACTGCTTGACCAAGCTGCTTTAGAGAACAGTTGGGAACTGGGCAGCTTTGGGAGGTAAGGTAGGTATATACATTTCATTCAAGTTTCCCACCTGCTCTGCTGACATCAATCCGCAATGAACTGGTTTGACGAAACACAGAAAACAAGCTTAAAAGTCCCCCACTGGTCTATTTAGACTTTGGAGTATAAGACATCAATCACTATCTTTTAATATCCTGTTAACATTTTAGAAACTAGGATTTTCAATTGAGTAATCTGATCTTTCAATTGTGTCCAGAAATTTTTAAGTGGATAAGTGCTTCTAACTTTAACCACTTTAAAAGTGATTTTTTAAAAATATATATTTTATTGATTTTTTTTACAGAGAGGAAGGGAGAGGGATAGAAGCTAGGAACATCGATGAGAGAGAAACATCGATCAGCTGCCTCCTGCACACTCCCCACCGGGGTTGTGCCCGCAATCCAGGTACATGCCCTTGACCAGAATCGAACCTGGGACCCTTGAGTCCACAGGCCGATGCTCTATCCACTGAGCCAAACCGGTTCTGGTGCGATTTTTTATGTTAAAAAATAGAGTTTGGGCTCTTGTCTACAATGCATAAAGTAACTGTTTCCTTTTCAGTTACAGGAGATTTCAAAAAACAAGCTTTCATTATGCTGATGACAACTGCTTGCCCTAAATTACACATCCTGTTTGCCCTAAAATATATACACCTACATTCCCCCCCAAATATCAGTATTTTAGTTGGAAAATGCCCCTCAAATTTTTATGTTCTTTATTAAATGTAAGTGAAAACACATCTTTTTTGTTGTTGTTTTTTTTTTTTTTTGGTGTGAAAACCATTAATTTTTCAAGTAACTGGAAACCCCAAAACAAAAAAAAAAAGCAATTAAGAATTTAAAATTAAGAATTTACCAAGAGATGTCCTATTCTATTACAAAACTATTGTGAATAAAGAATGCCACTAAAAGTGATGCTACATAGTGTATTTGTATTGGCCTTATTTCAGCAGAAAAGGGAATTTGGAGCTTGTAATCATGAGAAACATAAGCTACTTTCAGTTGATTGGGAGTAGTGTTCAGGAAATCCACATTCCAATGTGCTCTCACTGAACGTGCTCTCACTACTGGAATGCCTCTCTGGTAGGTTCATGCCCAAAATACCTCGATGATGATAATGTAGGCAGAGGACGGTGCTTTAAAGCTCATAGACTTGGCTCAATCTCATCCTGCCACCTACTTTTGATAAATTCATATACCTTTTTTAGCCTTTGCTTCCTTGTACATAAATAGAGGTATCATCCACCTCATGGTACTGTTGCAAGGATTAAAGGAGAAGAAAAAGTATACTGGTGGCAGAATTGCCCAAGGAGTGAAATGTCTTTTGATCAGAGAATAAACCACGCAAATGATAAGGGGCAGTTAGAAGAAAAATAAAGAATGCAAAACTGCTCTGCAAAATAAAGAGTCTTGAGATGCACAAGCAGCTGAGAGAAGGAAGGAGAAAGGAGACCTGATATAGAAAAATGCTGGGGGGGAAAGAGAGGCTACCAGCTAAAGAGAAAAACTGGCACGAAGCTCTCTGCAGCCAACCAGCCTCTTCATAAAACAAAGATGCCCCAGATTCTAGCTTAAGGTCCCCTCACTCTTGTATTCTAATAGAAATTTGCCACATTGCGACCCCTCCTCCGCCCTCCAACAGAAAGGGAAGTTTGTTGGCCAAAACTACCTTGTGTAAAGACACAGCTGTCTTGGGTAAAGTCTTATTAGATGTTTGGTAATACAACGGCCTCGCATGAAATGGTATTTTGAGGAATCAAGAAAGGTGGGCTGTGTTCCAAATTAGAACTTTCACAAGGTGACGTAAGGGAACAGGGATAAGAGACAAGACACTGGCGGGCTGGGAAATTCAGCAAAAACAGAGAAATAATGCAAGTGATGTCTGGAAGAAAATTAAACCTCAAAGACATTGGGTGACAGAGATAAGAAGCAGGGTTATTTTATTTATATATCATGAGCCAGAGTGACCTCAGTAGGCTGGAAGGGTAGGGTGAAAAAGACAGGCTGCTAACATCTGGTTACTGGCCTTTGGTCGGCAGTCAGTAAATAGCTCTTCTCTTACGGAGGAGATACAATGATTGTATCAGATACAACTGTCTTCAGGCTTCTTACAAATATCAAGGCAAAGAGGCAAACTTTAAAAAGTGATATAAAGCTAGCATGAAGTTGTATTTTACCCCAAATAGTCAACCAAGACTGCAAAACGGGGTAATATGGGGAGGCGGGAGGGGAAAATTATCCAGAAAAAAACAACCACACAGGCATTTGTCAAAACCCACGTATAACTAACTTCACAGCATAGCTAGGCGATCAAAGGTTTTTCCAAAATGCCTAATCGGAGAGAGCTGTGATTTTGAGGAAGGCAATTGAGCAATTTGGGCGGGAGCGTTAGTTACAAGGCTTAGAATCAACATCTCTTTTTCTTGCAGCATGAATGCTCGTGTCAGTTCCCCGTTGAAACATTCAATACGGTCTTTGCAAATAAATGACGAAATGACTATGCTACTATGTTTTAACGAAAACGGTTAGTCCTTTATGTTCTGACGCTAGAGAAACTTGAAACTTTCCCACCTCTTCAAAAAGAAAAGAAAAGGCTAACCTTTCCTAAAAGGTAAGTGGTGCTGCAGGACGAGGGGGCAGCCGCTCCCTTCTCCCGGGGAGTCTAGGGGCCCCCGCAGGCAACCGAGTCCGAGAACTGAGAGGGCACTCGTCGCTGGGATTGTGAGTGCACAGGTGCCGGCATGGCATTCGCTCCGCTTAAAATGCCAAAATAAAAACGTATGGTAGCTCCAAACGTTTGAAACACATCAAGGGACTTTTTGTCACGCGAAATCCCCTTATTACTACGGAGAAGCAAGGGGAGTAAACGAGCGGCAGGAAAGTCACGAGGGAGCCTCGCACCAGTTCACCTGTCTCCCAAGTGCAGGCGGTGTTGCACCAGGTCCGCGTCTACTGACACGATGGCTTCAGCCCTAGAGCATCCCACCAGGGCAGACGCATAGCCAGCTGGACCGCCCCGAAAGCCCGCTGCGCCCCAGCCACCCAGGACGTGAGCGGCTGGGTGGTGCAGAGCGAGCCCCAGCTCCTTTTCCGAACCCAGTCCCCACCACAAGCCAGCCTCCCCACACCCCGCCACTCGTCCTACCTCGCCCCATGATCTTTGCTTCAGCTCGTTCACTAGGAGGCGCAGGCGCCGCGGCCTCTATTTGTAAACACGCTCCACGTGCGCTCGCCCTACCCCGTCCGCACGGGCTCCGGGCCCCTGAGGATGCCCAGCTTCCTCGCGAGCCCTCCAAGGGTGCAAACTGTATTCCACCTGAGTGTGCAGGAAGCTTGGCTTTCAGAGCCGGCCCCCTGGGAGGAGGGCCGCAATAGGGTGAGCCTCTACCGCCGCCTGCTGGTCCGCAAGGCAGTTGGCAGGCTGGAGAAGCCGGGCCACCAGCGGAACCCGCGCAGCACCTACAGTCGCTGCAGCCGCCGGCCCCGCCCCCAGCCTCCGGCCCCGCCCCCAGCCGCGCGCGCTCGCCCGCTCGCCAGGGACCTCACCCCGGCCCCGCCCCTGGCCCCGCCCCTGGCCCCGCCCCTCCCCGCCCGCTGCCAGCGACCCCGCCCCCGGCCGCGCGCTCGCCCGCCCAGGCCCCGCCCGCTCGGCGACACAACGTTCCTGCGGGGGCGCGCGCGTGCACCCTAATCCCCCGCCTTCCGGCTCCGGCGACGCTCGCTCCGGGCAGGCGCCGCGCCACCCGTGTCCATCTCCCTGCGGAGACTCCATTTGCTCTCGGGCGGTCTGGCGCAGCGCAGGCGGCGGGGAGCGATGCGCCCTGCGCGAGGACCGGCGTCCCCGGGGCCAAGCGGCCGCTCGCCCGCCCGCTGGCTGCGGCGGTGACACCCGGGCGCCGGGGGCCACGCACGGACCCGGGCTCCCTCCGCGTGAGCAAAGACGTCCCGCGCTCGAGCTCGCCCTGCGGAGAGACGCCCTCGCTTGCACCGCTTCACTCTGACCTCTTAATGTCAGGAGGTAGGCGATCCAGGTCCCGCTCTCTGTCACTTTAGATAATGCCTTAAAGCATTATGAGCCAGCACACTGGTAGGAGACCTAATTTTTTCAACATAGTTTCAGGATAATGCCACAGACCCTGATATTGGGGAAAAAAATGTGTTTTTGGTATTTTCCTTTAGGTTTCTGAGGCTCCGAATACCTCCACAGCCCCCCACAGGAGCTGCAGTACTTCTGTTGGCCCACCGAGGATCATTCTTCACCGGGATTACCGTGTAACATCATCACTGAGCTTCCACCCCCTGCCCTCTACCATGAGTCCTGGTCTCCACCAGGGAAGTTTTCTGAGGATTTCTGCAATCATGTGACACCACCTATTGTCTCCCCCTTTTCCTTTCCGGTTGTTAAATACATTAGGTGTAAGTTTGTGTCCTGTTAATGTACAGTTTTCTGCCTGTCTACCTTTGCCTTATTTGCACCGCTCACTTCTGTCCAACCTGCCTTACTTTGCCTGCTTATGATTTCCATAACCACTCACTTGCATAACCTGTAACAGTCCTTGCCTGGAAGAGGCAGCATTCCCTACCGTGCGCCGCCGAGAAAGAACAGGGCATGAGTTTTCCCGTTGTGTTTTCCCACTGGTCAAGTATGCAACTGCCCTCTTAAACTATTTCTTGGCCAGCACATTTCTCAAAATATCCCACCTGAGCCTTAGTCTTTTATAACCTCACCTATAATGATGGCAAGAAGAACTGACTATGCAATAAGACTGTGAGAGAACTTGCTGATACAGCATTGGTTGTAATCTCCTTGGAGACTGTAGTTTATGAAAAAAGAACCTTAAACTAAATGAGGAGGAAGAAAGAAGATAGGGTTCATTGGAGCTAGTCCTTGTTGAGGGATTTTGTAAGTTTTAAAACAGCAAAGTGAGAGTCATTCAGGCCTTGCCTAGAAATTGGCCAGCACACTCTCCGCCTAGGCCCTAGGGAGACAGGAAAGGGATTTTTAAAGCCCAATTTTCTGGTCTCATTTTGTTCAAGTCAAGGACATTAAATAACTTGTCCTAGTATTTGCCTAATAGAATTAAAATGTTGGGGAAACGTAAGCGTGTGGTGTTGACAATTAAGGACAAGCTTGACATTATTAAGAAACTTGAGGAAGGCATCTCTTTCAAAAAACTCTCTGTGGTGTATGGAATTGGCGAATCCACAGTTCGCGACATCAAAAAGAATAAAGATAGAATAATAAGCTATGCAAACAACTCAGATCCTACGAGTGGGGTGTCCAGACGTAAATCTATGAAGTCATCCACATACGAGGAACTCGACAGAGTTATGATAGAGTGGTTTAACCAGCAGAAAACAGATGGGATCCCAGTGTCTGGAGCAATTTGTGCAAAACAGGCCAAGTTCTTTTTCGATGCGTTAGGGATGGAAGGCGATTTTAGTGCATCGTCCGGCTGGCTAACTCGATTTAAGCAGCGTCACGGTATCCCAAAGGCTGCCAGTCAAGGAACAAAGCTAAAAGGAGATGAAACCGCTGCCATTGAATTTTGTGGTAACTTTCAGGAATTTATTGAAAGAGAGAATCTACAACCAGAGCAAATTTATGGTGCTGACCAAACCGGATTGTTCTGGAAATGTTTACCATCCAGGACCTTAGTTCTTGAAAGTAACCAAAACACTTCTGGTTATAGGTCAAGCAGAGAGAGAATCATTATCATGTGTTGTGCAAATGCCACCGGTCTGCACAAACTTAATCTTTGTGTTGTGGGAAAAGCAAAAAGACCCCGCGCGTTCAAAGGAGCTGACCTTTCAAACTTCCCTGTCACTTATTTCAGTCAGAAAAGTGCATGGATCGAACATTCAGTTTTCAGACAGTGGTTTGAAAAATACTTTGTGCCACAGGTACAGAAACATTTGAAATCCAAGGGGCTTCTAGAAAAGGCAGTGCTGCTTTTGGATTTCCCTCCAGCACATCCACATGAAGAATCGCTGAGTTCAGACGACGGCAGAATAATTGTGAAATATCTGCCACCAAATGTCACAAGTCTGATCCAACCTATGAACCAGGGAGTTCTAGCCACGGTAAAAAGATACTACCGAGCAGGGCTTCTCCAGAAATACATGGATGAAGGAATTGACCCAAAAATGTTTTGGAAGAACTTGACAGTGTTGGATGCAATTTATGAAGTATCAAGAGCCTGGAACATGGTGAAATCAAGTACCATAACCAAAGCTTGGAAAAAACTTTTCCCTGGCAATGAAGAGAATGCAGGTCTGAACATGGATGAAGGAGCCATTTTAGCAGCTAATTTAGCAACGGTTTTACAGAACACAGAAGACTGTGAACACGTTGACATTGAGAATATTGACCAGTGGTTTGACTCTCAGAGCAGTGATTCAAGCTGTCAGGTGCTAAGTGACAGTGAAGGTGTTGAGGACCAGTCCAAGCCTGCTGAGCAAAAGCCTCCCAGCAAGACCAGAAAAACAGAAGTGAATCCAGACAAGCACATTAGCCATAAAGCTGCACTTGAATGGACCGAAAATCTGCTGGATTATCTAGAACAACAGGATGACATGCTTCTGTCTGATAAACTGGTATTACGGAGGCTGCGAACGATAATAAGAAGAAAGCAGAAGATCCACAATAACAAAAATCATTAATAATGCTCTGAAGGCTTTCAGAGTATTTGCGTCTTTGTAACTGTCTCCGCAGTAGAACTTAATTATCTTGCTTGAAGTGCTATGGATTTCAAGGCCAAATACATTTTATAAATGATTTTAGGATTAGATGCCATTTTGGATTACTTAAATTACTGCTCTTTAATGTCAGTTCTAGTAAGTGAGCATTGACATGTAACTTGTCTGTCTTTTGTTTCTAATCTGTGTTCTACTAATTAGGTCACAAGGTTCATGAGGCCAGGGATCTTGTGTCTGTTTTGTGCCTGAATTTCGTGGTGTCTAATGAGGACCATGCACACTATAGGCAATAAATCTGACTTAAAATGAATGTTTATGACTTTGTATGAACTTCAGTTTCTAAATTGAAATATGTGCCTAGCTGGTGTGTCTCAGTGCTGGTGTGTCTCAGTGGTTGAATGTTGGTTGATCTATGGAACAGGAGGTCAGGGTTTGCTTCCCAGTCAGGCACAAGCCCAAGTTGCAGGCTCGATCCCCCATGGGGGCGTGCAGGAGGCAACCGATGAATGATTCTCTCATCATTGATGTTTCTGTCTCTCCATCTCCCTTCCTCTCTGAAATCAATAAAAATACATTTTTAAAAATATTAAAAGAAATAGGTTAGGGGTAACTTTCCATTTCTATGATTTTCCAACCTGCTGAAAATTTTAGAGCTCATCAAAGATTATGCTTGAAGTATTTCACAGCAAAAGCAGAGAACTAAGGGAAAACAGTCTAAAGCCTTAACTATGACATTCTAGACCAACAGTATTTGAGCACCTAACAATTCAGATTGGCTGTTTCTGAGTATAATGAAGGAGGAAGAAATAGGTTAAGATGTCCCCAGTGCACTGCACTTTCATTCCACTGAGAGTAGGGAGAATTTCTTCATAGTAGAAAAAAATGGATTTCAATTCCCAAACCATTGTGATTAGAAGAGGGAATGGTTGCATTTTACCATCTGTCATTTTGATCCTTCCTTAGTATAGCTATCTCAATAATTTTTAATAAGCTATTTATGTAACACTTTTAAGTGTACAGATATGCCATTTTCTTTCAGGTAGCCTGTTTTTCTATGAGAAATGCGGAGACTGTAAGCCTCATACATTAAATAGAACATGTGAAAGGCACTGTAGAACAGCATCAGCTGCTGGGTGGCCATGGCAAGTTACCTAATCTCTGTAAAACAGGGAAAATACCTCCCCTGGAGAGTTTGTGAGGAGTAAATGAGTTAATATATGGGCTTAGATCAGGTCCTGACTCAGAATAAGTCAACTCTGAGTGTTGGCTACTGTTATTGAGTTGCAGAAATTAGGAGCTTCAGAAATCTGCTGGACAGATCTAGAGTGTGTCTCAACCATGATGTTGCTGCATTGGGAAAAATCTTTAGATGGAGAAGTAAGATCAAAGAGAGTCAAATAACTAGTTTCTGTTGAAATATAATAATACTTATTTCAGTGAAAAATGAAATGTTAATCCAATTTAGGAATCATTTTCTGACCATATGCTGCTAGACACAATAAGGTATGCAGGTACACATAAGACATCTTCGGTTGAATTTTAAAAGAAAATAAGAATGGAATTGTAATTTCTTTGCTCCTGCTAATAAAATAGTAACTTTGTTTATAAAGTCTATGTCACTAATATTGGCATAATTCACTTAGGTAATAAAATACCTTTAAAGTAGGTAAGATAGCAGTAAGCAGGACACTTGAAATATTTTATCAACTAAAGTAACACAATCAGAAAATCAGATTAAAAGAAATGTCACAGTAATTAGTCCCAGCCATATAGGCACAACTTGAAGATATTGTGGGTTCAGTTCCAGATCACCCCAATAAAGTGAGTTATAATGTTTTTGCTAGTGGAGGGTTCTGCTTTTAGTTTGTTAAAAAAAAAAAATGCCACATCTATGAAGCATAGTAAAATGAAACTCAATAAAACGAATTATGTCTATTTAAATACCCCTGTGCTTTTCACAGAGCTGCTTTATTCAAAAACTCACTCATGACATTGAAGGGATTTGATGCTGTGTTTTATAAGCGTTAGTATAAACTGTATTCTAATTCCATAAATGTAATACAAGACTTTTTCCTCTTCCAGGTATTGTAATATATGAGTATACAATTCATATCCTCTAGGAAGATGAATCATGCTGTCTTAGGTTACCTCATGCTCCTTATATGTATCTTAGTTTGAGAAGCACAGAAATAATGTGCTCTTATTTAACTTGTGCACCTTAAAGATGATATCCACAGATTCTGGTTATTGGTTATCATTTATAAAAGTGCCTGTTTTTCAGAGTGCACAAATATTTATTTACAGAAGTCCAAGGTACAAATGATACAGGCTTTTTACACAGTAGTTAAAACTGGATTATTTTATGTGTTTTTACTACCAGGAAGTACAGAAAACAGTAATCATTTTTGCTACTTTTATACAAAGTGACAGGTCACACACCTTTTTAAGTTTTAAAATCCTTTGCTGAGTGCAAATACAAGATGCCTCTCTCCAGTTTTAAGGAAGTGGAATGGGACTGTCGCTGGGCAGTCTCTGGCTCTGGGGAGCAAGCACTCTGCCTAGAGAGGGGAAGGTGCCAGGTGCTGCTGGGCATCCTGCTCTGACCCCCAGAAAGGGGCTAATCTCTGCATGTTTCCTTTCACTTGCATCTTGCAGCCACTTGCTGGCTTGACAGGTGATTGTGGCCCCATCTCTGCCCCAAACCCCATCACTAGTATGACTGCTTCTTGAGGAGCCCAGGGACCCCGAGGTGTCTAGAGGGTCAAACAGAACTCATGACACGTAAGCTCCTACCAGCAGAAATGCCTCCTGAGCAGCTGTGTGGGTGAGAAGTAGCCAGAATTCTCAAAGGACAGGTCCTCAGCCTGGCCTGGGGGGAAACCGTTACTCTAAAGTGCATATTTTTTGAGTATTTGAAAGACAGATCTCAGACCAAATGGAAAGTGTTTGGCAACTAAGTACACTTGAAAAAAAAAGTATAGCATGATAGTTACTATTTCATACTTTAATTTCAGAGTAATACAGGGGTTGACTGGGAAACTTTGAGTGCTCAATAAATATAACAGAGTTGTAGGGCCCAGGTCAGTAATCTCAGTCAATCCAAGCAGATTATAACACTGTAGCCCTTGTCCTGGGAGGATCGTGGTGGGCTAAAAGGCACAGATGACATGAAGCAGGACACCGCTACTTAGGTCACAGGCTCAGACACTCTGAACCCCACACAAAAAGTATTACAAGTCAAAGGTGGGACCTGCACTCCAAATTTAGCCCTCCGCAAGGTGGGCTGTGTCCCTTTATCACCTTAGTGTTTTCACAAAGTTGACCTTCTCATTTAAATATAGACTTTACACCCTAAGCAATTATATCTGCAACCTCACAGGTCTTGTGTTCTTGTCCAACTTGACTATCTGTAAACTAAAATCACTTGCATACCTCATTGGCATGCTTCGAGAAACACAAGCAGGAGTAAGGTGGTTGAAGGCTAAAAGACTGGCGTGCAAACACCAGCTTCTCTGCTTTCTCCCTAGATAACCTTGGCAGCTTTCTGGACTGCTCTGAATCTCGGGTTCTTCAAATGTAAAAGGGTTGCGGATTCAATAGACACACTCCAAGCACCTTTAAACATCAATTGTTAAGCAACCCTATTCATTGGGAACCCTTGGTCTCCAGACTTGGCCTGGAAAATGTGTCACAGCCCTCTCTACCAGTGACTCTGAGCAGACCTCCAGGGGCCTTGGGCACCCTTGTTGAGGGGTAGGGCATTGCTTCATCACTGGAAATGTTGGCTGGGGTG